>VMDO01007187.1:0-93519 GCA_007922755.1 Pedetes capensis | reverse complement strand
AACCAGAGTGCTCCTTGGAAGCAAAAATGGCCAGACTGCTTCTTACATATTTCGGACATGTAGTCAGGAGAGAACAATCCCTGGAGAAGGACATCATGTTTGGGAGAGTGGCAGGTCAACACAAAAGAGGAAAACCCTCCACCAGATGGACTGACACAGTGTCTGCAACAATGGGCTTAAACATAAATAAGATGGTTTGCCTGGCACAGAATCGGCATGTGTTTCCATCTGCTGTACATAGGGTCGCTATGAGTCGGACTCGACTCGACGGCACCTAACTACAACAACAACAAGGGTATGTAACACCCAAGGTTAGGTCATAAAAGGTACTATGGAGTCCCTCTTGCTCCGTCTTAGATCACTCACTCTGAGAGAAACTGCTGCCATGTTTGAGAATCTTCAATCATCCCTATGGAAAGGCCCAGGTGGTGAGGGACTGAGGCCTCATAACCAACAGCCATGAGGCGTCACCATCTTAGAAGCAGATCCTCCAGAACCAGTGAAGCCTCTAATGACTGAAGTCCAGGTTGGCACCTTCACTGCAACCTTATGAAAGACTGAACTAGAACTACCAGGCATGTCACTCGATAATTCTTGACCCATAGACACTGTAAGATAATAAATATTTGCTGTTTTAAGCCACCACATGTTGGGATAATTTGTTATGTAGCACAGTATGACTAATACAGATGAGAATCCAAGATAATTTATGTACGGTAACAGGCATCGAGACAGAATATGTTAGTGTGGGTGCAATGGAGATGAGTAGAAGTGGAGTGAGGAATTTGTGGAACTTCTCCCCAAATCGCTTCACTTTTCTTAGAATGACAGCAAACAATTAGTTTACTTATAACATGGACAAAATTAAGGTGCTGCCAGCCAAGAGCTGGCAACTTATGAAATGTGCAAATTTTCGGACCCATCCCAGAACCACTGGAACCCTGCAAGTAGAGCCCAGAAATCTGTTTTTTTTTTTTTTAAATATTTAATGTACAACTATTTAATGTGTTTCATTCTGACATGCATTTCATTGTGACATTTCCATATATGTATTTCATTGTATATTGTGTTTTTTAATGAGCCCTCCAACTATGACTCTGAAAACATCTCAAATCTGAGTCATTGGTTTACCTCATCTTTCTACTGTTGTGGTTAGGTGCCATCGAGTGGAGTTATGGTTGTGTACCTTCATGTCAATATCAGGAGGTAGACTTTTTTTTTGTAGTTTATTTACATGATTAATGCCTGTCTTTCCTATCAGAAGTAAGCATTTCATAAGGTCAGACATCTATCTGGTTCATTACTGTATCCCCAACTGCCAGCATCTGACACAAAATAAGTGCTGGGAAAACAATAACAAGTAGACAAATGAACTGAATGAACTTGGACAATGTCATATATATATTAAATAATGGAGTGGATGGATGCTGGCTCCAGGCAAGTCTTGCCCCCTTTCACATTGAGAATCAATCATAACCTAATTCCAAGTCTTTACTCAGCAGCCCCAAGTTTATCATAGAGCACTGTGCAGAACAGAAGTCCTCGGCTTGTGAAAAGCCTGACTTCTAAACTGCATCCGAAATATGAATATGGCTGCAATACAGCCCCAGGTTCTTGGTGCATGGAAAGGGGTACTTGCTCTGCCCTTTGCACTAGGTTGGCTGCTTCATTATTTCTCTGGTATTTGTCAGTGGGCTGTTTTCCTGCTGTAGCAACAGGTCGCCTTTTCTCTGTGGCTTTCAGTAGCTATGGCTGGGGAAGAGGGATTTTTGTCTCCCAGAGGCTACTTCACATCTCACTTTGTAAAGGTTTTTGTTTGTTTGTTTGTTTTCCTTGAGTTTTAGAGGAGAGAATATTCAGCGCCCTCCTCCCCACACTCTTTCCTGTGACAATAGCCTCTCTTAGCTTTTTACCTACTCTTCTGCCAAGCCCCTCTTGGTCTCCTCTGGGAGCTTCTCTCCCTCACTCTCGCACTGCTTCAGCCTTAGTGGCTCTCAGGTCATTGTCACATCACTTCTTGCTGTGTGCATGTTCCTGTGGAGATCCTCTTCATTCCACATCAGGGTTTCTAACTCAGACTTCTTTGTTGGGACATCCACCCACATGTCCCAAAGGAATCTCAGGGTGGTATGCGCAAGACTAAGTGACTTAGTTTTCCTTTTCCCCTTCCTTATCATTCTCTTATAAGATTTGGTCCCGACCAGTGATATTGTTGTTTTTAGGTGCCGTTGAGTCAGTGTCTGACCCATAGCAACCTTATAGACAATAGGCAAAACACTGTTGTCAGTGCTTCTCTGATATTCATAGAGTTTTCAATGACAGATTGATTTTTGGCAGTGGGTTGCTGGGTCCTTCTCCCAAGCCTACAGCACCTGGTGTTCCTGGGTGGTCTCCCATCCAAATACTAACCAGACCCGACCCTGCTTAGCTTCTGAGATCTGACAGGATCAGATAACAGTGCTATGGCTGCAGGATGACTAGTGGTATTCTTATCTTGTTGTTACTCAAGGTAGAAATCTGGGAGTGATTCTTCATTCCTCCCTTTATCTTATTTTGTATATCTTATCAGTCTGCAACTCTTTGAAGTCCTGTGCCTGTGCCCTCATCATACCTCACATTATTCCCCAACCCCCAACTCTCTCTTCAGTGCTAATCAGGTGGTAGTCCTGTTGCAAAGCTTTGAGCATCTCACCTGGACCACTTTAATCCTCTAATGTATTTCTTACTGGCCTTATATCTCTATACACCCTTCACTATAATAAAATAATTTTTTGAGATGCAAATTAGTCTCTTTTTGCTACATTGCTTAAAAGTGTTTTTAAAGACCCCATGTTATAAAACATAACACAAATCCCTTAGCAGAGTATACTGAGCCCTTCATTGTCAGATATCTTGATCTTGGTGCCTTGCTTCAAAACCTGCTATTATAGGTTGGGTGCAGCTCAGTGGTGGAGTGCTTTCTTAGCATGCATGAGGTCCTGGGGTCAACCTCCCAAAAACCAAACCAAAACAAAAACAACCAAAAGCCCCCAATTATGGATTACATCATACTCTTCTCTCCCTGCTCCAAATTTGTATGTTGAAATCTAACCTCAAATGTGAGGTTTTGGGAGATGGAGGCCTTTGGGAGGTATGGTAATTAGGTCCTAAGAATGGAGCCCTCATAAATGGAATTAGAACCTTTATAAGAAGGGACAGGAAAGAGCCTCTTTCTCTACCATATGAGAACACAATAACGAACTGGTTTTCTATAAGCCAGAAGGAGAACGCTTACCAGGAGCTAAATCAGCTGGAACCCAGATCGTGAAACTTCCTAGTCTGAAGAACTGGGAGAAATGTACTTCAGTTGTTGAAGCCACCCTAGTCTGTGGTGTTTTGTAATGGAAGCCAAAGGTGACTAAGACAGCACACAACCTTTGTACCAACCCTATCAGCACCGCCAGCTTTTCAAAGTTTCTTTTGACCATTCTGTCTCCTAAATAATCAAGTAGAAATGAACATGATCTCCTCTAAGTCCATGAGTATTGGTCAGGTTTTGCTGTAGTAACAACTCCAATTAAAACTACAGAGATGGTACTGATCTCTTGCTCAGTTGGTGTGAGGACTGAGAGTGGGCTGCAGCCAGAGCTCTGGGCTGCACATGGATGTCAAGTTTGCTCCACTTGTCTCTGCTCCAGGACCATGGCTGGAGGGAAAGCTTCTTCCTGAGACAGGCTTTTCTTGCAAAACATATTGAAAGGGTGAACCAGAAGCCTGGGGGAGACATGTGGTTGCACTTAAAGCTTCTGCTCTCCTATGACATATGGCATGTTTGCTCACCTTTCATTGTTCACAGTAAGTCCCGTAGGCAAGCCCCAACATCAGTGAGGTTGGGCAGTTCACCTGTAGAAAAGAACAGAATGAAGGCCTGGGAAAAATCAATTTACACCACTACCCAATACCGAGTACATATTTTCATTAAAGCCTCCAGAAACTTTTCTTTATTTATCTTTCTCCTCTAAATTTTAAACTCCTAAGAGTAGGGTCTGATTTGCTTTTTATGACTTGCCAGAACTTAGCATAGCTGCCAAATGGATAAACAAATCAATGAATTAATGATTGGTATACTAAATGCAGGAAGGCCATTGAATTTGGCGGAGAAGACAATGCATTCAGTGTCAACCCCGTAGGCTAAATACATTCAGAGTACTATTCTGGTAATAGAATTGTCATTTTTAATGCAGTTACTAAAAGCTAATATGTTCTGAGTTCTCTAAGATCATCTTAGAATCACTCTTTAGGAAAAGGGCTAATAAGCTTTAAAATAGTTTGTAATATTTTGACTGACTGATTAACTTGATTTTGAATTTTCTCAAATCTTAAACATAAACACTAATTGTTTTTACAGAATTGGCTTTCTTACTTTAAGAAGCTGTCATTTAAAAAGCCTAATTAAGTAGCACTGACATAGTGCCAAGCATGGCACAGTGAAGGAGAATGTTTCATCCTGTTATACATAAGGTTGCTGTGGGTTGGGCACAACTCCATGGCACCTAACAACAATAACAAGTAGTTGTGAACTATAGATAGCCACAGAACTTCAAAATTGCAGTAAAGGAGAATGGAAAGCTAGTTGAGGGCAGAAGTCTGTGGAATCCAGAGAGTCCTCTAAACTCTCAAACTGTAAAATGAGAGTGTATACATATGTGCACTTTTCTAGAAATAGACAACAGTTTTACATCATCTTCTTAAAAGGGTCTGCAATCACAAAAGCTTAAATAATCTCATTGTAACAGAGGGAAGATAAAGAAAAGCCATTTTTATTCATTCCCACACAGTAGTAATAACTTTTTGAACATTTAGTTTGTGCCTGTCATGACTCTATACACTTTTGTTATTCTCATTTAATAATCAAAACAACTTTGTTATTATCTTTAATTTGCAAATGAAGGGAGTCACATTTAGAGAAGGTAAATGCTATAAATTGTTCCAAGTTATATGGCTCATTAGTAGCAGCGAGATGCCCCCACATTGCCCTTTTAACCAGCATGTTGTATTTTCTTTAGCCTCAACTTAATTTTACTTTCTCCTCTATCTTTCTTAATAATTTTAGTTAAAAATTGCTTTTAAATTTAGCTCTGTGGCAGTCACAAACTGGCCAGCTCTTGGATTTCTGGCAGGGCAGTCCAATTTATATGGCACAAACATAACTAAAAACATAACTAGACACTTGGATACATTTCCATCATTGTGCAGTCTTATTAATGGATTGGCCTCAGGTTCCAAGTGGAAAAGTTGTGGATCACCTAATTGGCAGGCACTTCCCTAACCCTGTTCAACTATTAAATTCTGCTCGTTAGGTTAATGAAAAGCAAATTTGCAGTACCTTTGCTAATATAAAGCATTCCACCAGCAATAAATTTAGTATGAAATTTATTTCTTGGTTCTTGGGTACATAGTTGCAGAATCCCCAGAAATCGCTCTGCATGTTATAGAAATTCACTTGCTCAGGGCAACTGAAAATCTGTCCCATTTCTAGAGATTCTCTTTCAGAGAGAGATATTTAAATGAAGACATTGTACCAAATGTGATGAGTAGGCCACATTGTATGCGCACTTCAATGGGTGTTGGGTTTATGGTGTGCGTAAACTTAAGGGTAAGTTAGTGTGAGGCCCTTTAGCTGGAGAGTTCAGCTTCTTTGCTCACCTTTCATCTCTGTGTAGTTACTGAACATATTTGGCATTTACATTGCCAAGTGCCTTGGTCCTCCAAATGTCACTGTGCATGAAGATGCATTTTATGATTGTGACTTCAAAGGTGGAGAGACTGATGAGGCTGTAGACAGTAGGGGGGCCAATCTGGGTGCTGGGGATCCTTGAAGCAGTCACTGTGGTGGGTCCTCTGACATTACTATCCTCATATATTTCTTATGTTTGTTCTCTCTGCCTTTTCTTTTTCTGTTTTTCACCTTTTATGTTTTCCAACTATACTCTACAAATACAACTTAAATTACAGGAAGCAGAATATAGCACTGTGCTTAAGGGATGGGGCTCTGGCATCAAACAAGCTTTAGCTCAGCAAAAGTGACCTTGGGCAATTAACTCTATTTATCTGCATCTCATCCATAAAATGAGACATCACTTACAGAATTGCTACAAGGATTTTAGTTTAGTTAGAACATGTGTGTAGAATATGCATTCCATATATGTTGTTGTTGTTGTTAGGTGCTGTCAAGTCGGTATCTGACTCATAGTCATGACCCTCATAGGGTTTTCAATGGCTGACTGTTTTGAGATTGCCTTGGGAGTGGATTGCCAGGTCCTTCTCCCATTTTTGCAGTGCTGGGAATTGAACTTGGGACCTCAGAGACTGCAGCGCAGTGCTCTACTCCATATATACTTGTTATAGCTTTTGTTGCCATCATTAGCAACAAAGCAATATGAGGTAGAAAACAAATCAAGATTTACTTTTACCTAACTAAGTATATAGGCTGTGGGACATTTAAGGAGAAATTACTGAGGTCTGGAGTAACCTGTGATGTCTTCAGTGGGCTGAGGACAGTTTAGCTGGCTGCAAAGGGTGACAGCATTTGGAAAAGCAGCCTGGCGGGGGGGGGGGGGGGGGGGGGGGGGGGGGGGGGGGGGGGGGGGGGGGGACCTGTGGTGGCTTTTCATGTTTGCAAAATTTTTGACGTGTCTTCCATAAAATAGAGTCTACTCTCCTACCCTCTGAATGTGGGCTAGTATTGGTACCTTGCTTCTTATATATAGAGAACGATAGAAGTGAGATGGGTGATTTCTAATACCAGGTTAAAAAATGTGATATACTTGTCTGTGCTCTACCTCTATCCTTTCATCCACCTACTCACCTACCTACCTATCTACTTACCTACATATATCTATTGACTGATCTCTGTAACTACCTACCTAGATCTATCTATCTGTCTGTCTGTCTGTCTGTCTGTCTGTCTATCTACCTATCTATTTCCCTATCATCTGTTTGCCTTCAGAGCCCCAAGCTACTCTGTATGAAGTCAGGCTGTCCTGAAGTCACCATGGAACTATGTGGGAGGCACCTAGATGTGAAGATAGATGCCTTAGGAGCCACAGCTGCGCCAGCCCCAGCTGTTCAGTCTTCTCAGTTCTGACATCAGGTACGTGAAGAGCCTTCAGATAACTCAGCCGCCCATAGGGCAGTAACTGTGTGAATGACCCAAGTGAGAACTGCCTGGGTGAGTCCAGCCTACCACAAGAATCCTGACAAGTAATAATAAAATGTTGTTTTAAACCACGAACTTTGAGAGTAATTTCTCACTCAGCTATCATGACCAGAACAATGACCATAAGCATTTGAGCCCTTATAAACCAAAGTGAATTTAAAATGAAATAATGAGACTACAAAACTACTATTCCGTTTCAAGGGGTGAATTTATTTTGGTGGATGATGTTTTGCAGAAGCCCAACTAATGGTGGCATCATTAAAAGGTGATGCTATAGAGCAAGTCTTTGGTGATGTGTGATGATACAACTCTCCATCATATTGCTCCACCTCAAGTACCAGGACACCTGTACTGAACAGTGCACAACAACACCTGGTCTTCTGCAGTGCTAGCATGTCATCACTGTGTTATGTTCCTGTTGCTGTTCTTTTCATATCAGCCACAGCAATGAGAGATGTTCTCTCTGACAGTGGGATCCTAAGCACACACAAGACCCAGACACTGACGTTGAGTGTCAGCAGCATTCAATCACAAAGAATCTTACAAACTTTTAAAAATATTTCTTTTTAGATTAACATGAAAATTAAAAACGCAAAATTTAAGAACGGCTGTAGAGAATTATCAACCACACGGAAAAGGTATCGGGGTGCAGAGCAGACAGGAAAGGAAGGCATTATGCTGCAGATAGTTCTAGGCAAAAGTTGAGCCACAGTGGAGTGGAGTTGTGTTGCAGAGGGCCTTAAAAACCATAATCTAGACTCTGAACTATTATAGGTCAGCCATTATTGATTCATGAGTAAGGAAAAGACAGGATGAATGCTGTGTTTCAGAATTCATTTCACAGTGGTACAGATATGATGAGTTAGACAAAGGTGAAGTTGAAGTCAGGAGGAGTGGTAAATGGTCTATTTTCTACTGTACTGATCTCACTGTTTAAAAATATCAGTGTTTCAGAGACACCTGCATCTCCATATTCAATGCAGCACTTTTCACAATACCAAGGATATAGAATCAACCAAAGTGTCCATCAACAGAAGACTGGATAAAAAAATTATGGTACATATACACAACGGAATACTACTCAGCAATTTAAAAAATGAAGTAATGTCATTTGCAGCAAAATGGATGGAATTGGAGAACATCATTTTAGTGAATGAACACAAACCCAAAAAGAGAAATACCATATATTCTCACTCATATGTGGGTGTTGAATCAAACTTAAAGGAAGGAAAAAATCCCATGCATAAATTGAAATATAAAAAGTGCACAAGCAAACTTAATGTGGAAGAGACAATTTAAAGCGTGGAAAGAAGGAGGGAGGGATCTAGCAGAGGGAAGCAAAGATTGGAGAAGATGGGATGAGGAGGAGGGTCAATGAGAAGAGATGAAGGGGGACAGGTCAATCTCAATGTAAACAGCACAACTTCATGAGTGTGTTGGAAAAACAGGGGAAGATAGAAAAAATAAAATAAAACCTACTAGAATAGCTAAGATAAAAATAGTAATAATGTAAAATGCTGGTAATAATGCAAACAGACTAGATCACTCATGTAATATTGCTGAGAATATAAAAAGGTAGATCACTATAGAAAAAAGTTTGGACTTATATCAAAATCAGGATGCACATGTATAGATAAATATTCTCACAAAAAGACATGCAAGTAGAAAGGAGACCGTTGGTGGGGAGGGTGGGGATGGGGGAGGAGGGTCATGAGAGGGTAAGGGGGAAGTTACGTGAAAAATGTACAATGAAATGCGTATATGGAAATGTCATAATGAGACCCATTAAGTAGTATATTAAAAATCACTAATAAAAACTTTTAAAAAGAATAAAAATAAAAGATTTTATTAAAAATATTAGTGTTGGAAACATTGCACAGTACCCCTTAAGCACATAAAATCATCATGCATAAATTAAAAATAAATTTTAAATAGGAAAAAAATTAGTGCTCACCAAGTTCTTACAGACTATGTGATACTCTGTTGGGCTCTTTGAAAAATATAACATAGGTTGTGATTTGGATTTCGTTTCAGGACTCAGGGATTTATGGTGTTCTTCCTTCCATTCCTGCTTGTCATTGATAAATGATCTAACCTTGGTCAAACTGTTCATGTCCCAGTACCTCTGAGCCTTCATTTATCAAACAAGGGATAATGATATATACATCCAACCCATGTTATAAATATTAAATATTAAATATATATAGATATATTAAATCTTCAAGAAGCTTCAAGCCTTCACCAAGTAGAATGAGTTTATACCCTTTAGAGAATACTTTAGCATTGGATCATACTTACAAAGAAACATTGAAACTGTTTCAAAAAAAGACAATGATATGGTTTTTTTTTTATTGCACAATCTGTATTATAACAGCATTAATAGATATTCCAAAACTAAGAAAAGCCCTCAGAATTCCACGGCTACCAAATATTAGCTTTTTACTTTTCATAGTTCTTGCTAGTGTATATACGTAAATACATTTACAATGCATAATGTAAGTGTATTGTTGTATTTTGCTTTTTCATGTAAACGGTATTTTCATATCATTCTATGCTATTCACATTATAATTTTATAATAGCTTGTCAAGTTGATACAGCACAGTTGACTTGGCTACTCACTACATTATTTAAAGAACATCTATGTGTTTACCCAGTTTCCTTCTTTCCTAGTCTGCCTGCCTGGCTGCCTTCCTTTCTTCCTTCCTGCCTGCCTTCTTTCCTTCTTCCTTCCTTTCCTTTCTTTCTGGAAAAAGGAAAGAAAGCAAATTATAAAGCACCAAGAATGGAAATTTTTAGGCCGAGAGAACAAATATTTTTAAGAAATCATTTATTGGACTTCTTGTCTTTCAAAATTGGAGGAGTATTATGTGTTTTAGAAAAAGATAAACTTCAGAGTACAATTGAAAACTCAGCATAGACAGGATCCAAATAGTAGATACCCTCATTGAAGTTCTTAATTTCTGGCATTTGATTTTCTTTGTCTAAGTGGCATAGAAGAAAATCATGAAGTCATGTTCCAAGTCCACTCTGAAGAGTCTTTTAAGGAGCATTACTTGTGACCCACAAGCAGGTTATTACAGGCGTAAGGGCTTGTTGATTGAGTTAAACAAGCAGTGATTGAATCAGCCCTGACAGATGTGTGCTTTAGAGTTAAGTACAGACTTAGCTCCACAGTGATGTCAGACAACAGTTTGAGCAAATCTCCTCTCCTAGTCAAATGAGGTAAAGCTCATGGATTAATCTACAGGGAGGTAAAGCCCATGGATTAATCTGTGGATAACTCTCTGATTTAGGAGTGGCCATAGGTCTCCCTGCCTGCTTGCATTAATCGTTAGGGGCAGCTGTGAGAAGTGCTCAGGGGATGCCAGTCCAGCAGAGAGCTGGTAAACAAGGTCACCAGGTGCCAGGGAGCAAGTTTAGCTGTAGCAATATTATCTTACACCTCCAAACTTTTCTAACAGCCACATTCTTGAAAACTGGGAGCTAGGATCCTGGCTTCTGAAAGTCTGAAGTTTTGATAGTCCAAAGTCCCTGAACTCTGTCCTACAGGCTGCTGCACAGCCACCAGGGAAATGAAATGAGATCATGATGCAGCAAATTCTCTTCTGCACACCACAGTCCCAGTACTTACTGAACTGCTTTGTAAACAGTGTAAATATTAACTTTGTCATTGTGTGCCAAGCTTGAGTTAGGTAATACTGAAACAGTGATGACAGTCACTGAACACTAGATTTAGTAAGGTGAATAATAAAAGGATTTTAGTATTGTTCTTTGCTTTTGATGGACACGTGGAAATGCCTGCTCCAGGAGAAGCAGACAGGCACCTTAGTTCTCTAAACACATTCATTCTCAATTTTGGCTGACTTCAGAATCCCCTAAATACAGAAAGTCAGGCCCTGCTCACATCACGGAATTGGAAACTTCTGTGTGTATGTGGGGTAGGGGAGGAAGGACTTCTGAAATGTTCAATCTTGAATCAGGATGAAGGATCACTGTTCTCACACTATTGCAAAGAGTGTTCGAGACCTGGATTTAAATATAACGAATACTGTTTTCCTGCAGCTGTCCCACCGTGGCATCTGGTCTCATTGGATCTCGTAAGCTAAGCAGGGTTGGGCCTGGTTAATACTTGGATGGGAGACTGCCTGGGAACACCAGGTGCTGGAGGCTTGGGAGAAGGATCTGGAAACCCACTCCCCAAAATACTCAGCCATCACAAACCCTATAAATAGCAGAAAAGCATTGACAATAGTGCTTGTCTGTTGTACATAGGGTTACTGAGTCAGATACTGACTGGATGGCACCTAACAACAACCTATATGTGCATGTTTCTTGCTTACTATCATTAACATTATAAGTGATCACAGAAATCCTACCCCTTGCTTCCTTAGCATTTGCTCCTTATCTGTGACTCTCAATGCTTCTTTTTCAAGTTTCTCCCGAACCACAATGTAAATGTAGACAGGTGCTAGATGCAGTGCCACACAGAGCCAATTAGTGGGATGGTTGCATTTGGAACTAAGGTCCTAGTTCCCTTGCACTGTATGCAGGAAAGAGGATGAGCGCTTGGAGGAAAGCAGAGTGGAGATGCTCTCCTTCTATCATACCAGCTGTGCTAAAATCCCTTTTATAGAAGAGGCGTTTAGAAGAGGCAGAAAAACGTGGCCCACAAGAGCACACTCATGGGTCCAGTTTCAGTCAGCATGTATTTTGCAGGTTCTGCTAACCCAACAGAGCTTGTTTACAGAGCATTCAGCAAAGAAGTTTCCAGTTCTTTAAACATACAGACAAACACTACCCCTTCAGAGACTCCACTAAACCTTGTTTCTAGAGATCATTGTTCCCTTAGTGCAAGCCTTTCAAGTTACAAAAAGATTACTGGATCATGGACATTCAGAAATGTAAGAAATTAATCCCCACCCCTTTTTCTTGCCTATGTGCAAGGACATTATCCTGGGTTTACAAAAAATGTCCTTGATTTTTCTTACTTTATGATCTTTTCAAAATTCCTTTTTCAGATTATCCATACCACTGCAAGTTTCTAGCCACAACCTGTTAGCAAACAAAACAATCATAATAATTTTCTGTCTTTTGCAGTTTCTGAAGATTATGCCATTTCGTTCTTATAACAATCTGGTTATATGAGCTCCATTTTACAGATGTGGTAACTGGGCCGCTGATGTATAATAAGAAGGAGACTTGAACCTATATCCCCCTGATTTCAAAGCTGATCCTGAGCCACTAAGACAAAAGTATGCCTCAACCTGTAACACTATTATAAATATATTATTTTTCATTTGGCTGAAGGGTATAAAAATCACTATATTTTCTTTTTAGATTATCTTCAAATAGAGGGCATTTTGTTCCACCCCTTGTTTACCTAAGAAACAAGCACAGTGATTTATTTCAAGTACAACTAGAATAGCCAGCAGCTTACCACAGATGGGAGTCACACCTGGGGCATAGTAAGTGGTAATAAGTTGGAATGACTGCTCCACCAGATATTTACTCAGCAGTCCATGCACTGCCCTTGGCTCCTGAGGCTTCAGAGTCAGATAACACAGGACTTTCTGCCCTGAAGAACTCACACTCCATGGGAAAGATAGACTTACAAACCAATACTTTCAACAGAATATGACAAACACTTAGTTTGTATGCTATAGGTTGGATCTGGAATGTCCCCCAAAGGTCTAGTCATTAAAGTCTTAGTCCCCAGCCTATGGCACTATGGGAAGGTGATGGAATCTTTAAGTGGAGGGCCTAGTGTGAGGTTTCAGGTCATTGAGGCTAGGCCCTCAGAGGAGACTACAGGACCCTGGTCTCTTCCTCTCTCTCTTTCTTTTCCTAGCCACCATGAATTGAGGGCTTCCTCTGCCATGCACTGCTACATGGTGTCCTGCCTCACACTAGGCCCCAAAGACTGAAACCTCCAAAACTGTGAGCCAAAATAAACTTTTCCTCTTCTTAAGGTGATAGTGTCAGGTATTTTGTTATTTGTTGTTGTTGTTAGGTGCCATTGAGTTAGGTATGACTCAAAGCAACCCTATGTACAACAGAGAGAAACACTCCCCTACACTATGCTATGCACACTATCTTTTTTATGTTTTTTATGCTTATTGTTGCAGATACTGTGTCAATCCATCTAGTTGAGGGTCTTCCTCTCTTTTGTTGACCTACCACTCTTCTCCACATGATGTACTTCTCCAGGGAATGGTCCCTCCTGACTACATGTCCAAAATACGTAAGACACAGCCTAGCCATCCTTGTTTCCAAGGAGCATTCTGGTAGTGCTTCTTCCAGGATGGATCTGTTGGTTCTTTTGGCAGACCATGGAACAATCAATATCCATCTCCAGCATCATAATTCAAAAGCATCCACTCTTTTCTTGTCTCCCTTATTCACTATACAGCTTTCATAAACATATTATATGACTGAAAATATGGTGTGAATCAGGTGCCCTTTCATCTTCAATGTGACATCTTCGCTTTTCAGCACTTTAAAGAGGTCTTTTGCAACAGCTTTTCCCAAGGCAATGTCTTTTGATTTCTTGAGTGCTGCTTCTGTGGGTGTTGATTGCAGAACCAAGTAAAACAAAATTTTGAACAGCTTCAATCTGTTCTCCATTTATCATGAAGTTGCTTACTGACCCAGTTGCAAGGACTTCTATTTTCTTGATTTTGAGGTTCAATCCGTACTGAAGGCTGTGTTCTTTGATTTTCATGAGTAAAACTTTCAAATCTTTTTCACTTCTGGCATCAAAGTTGTGTCATCTGCATAATACATGTTCTTAATGAGTGTTCCTCCTATTCTGATGCTTTACTCTTCTTCATAAAGTCCAGCTCCTCAGATTATTTGCTCAGCATAGAGATTGAAGAGGCACAGTGAAAGGATACATCCCTGATGCACACCTTTCCTGATTTTAAACCAGGCAATGTTTCCTTGTTCTGTTGGAATGACTGCTTCCTGGTCCACATACAGATTCCTCATGAGTACAATTAAGTGCTCTGTTATCTCCATTCTTTGCATTGTTATCTGTAATTTGTTATGATCCACACAGTCAAGTGCCTTTTCATAGTCAATGAAACGTAGATATTTTTCTGGTATTCTTAGCTTTTAGCTAAAATCCATCTGATGTCAGCAATGATGTCCCTGGTATCACACCCTCTTCTGAATCCAGCTTTATTTCCTGGCAGTTCCCCTATTAATATGCTGCTGCAGGTGCTTTTGAATGATCTTTAGTAAAATTTTACTCATGTGCGATATTAATGATATTGTTTGATAATTTCCCCATTCAGTTGGATTCTCCTCCTTGGGAATGGTAATGGAAGTCAGGCTATCACATAGCATAACATGCAAGGCACATTTTGAGCATAGAGAGGGATCAATAAATCCAGCCTGTGAGGAGGGGATGGGCAGAGAAGATGGTCAAAGGGCCTGACCAGGGCTAAGCCTGGAATAAGGGTGGGGAGCTAGGCAGACAGAGAAAAAGGGTGAGGGGTAGGTGAGGAAGTGCAGGAGGGCTGTGAACAGACCCACACATTGAAGTGTCATGTGGGAGGTGGTAAAGATGTTGGTGAACTCCCTGAAGGTCATATGTTTACCCTAAGGAGTTTGAAGGGTTTTGGTAAACACTGGGAAGGAGTTTAAAAGTCTTAACACCATGAGAGACATGATCAAATTTGTATTTTAGGTTGATCACCCTGACTGGCTATCAGCTAGTTCCTTTGTCACCTGTGATTTTCACACAGGTGACAGTTTCCAAATAATGGTTACAAGAAATTACTTTCTTCTTCTTCTTCCTCCTCCTCCTTCTTTTTCCTCTCTTCCCCAAGAAATCATGTTAGAAAGTACAAACAAAGAGACATTAGAATAGAGATATGGAACACTGAAAAAACCAGCCACAATTCTCCACCTCTCCTTGTATCCACATCTATAATAAAACAACTTTGTTGCTCTTCCCATCAATACATGGCCTTTCTCCCTTACTTTGTTTTGAATCTGGATTAGCTTTGTGCCTTGCTTTGACCATTCAAATGGGGTAACAGGAATGTTCTGCCCATTCTAGACTTCAGAGTCATGGACAATTTTGGTCTTTCTCCTGACCCCCTGACTCCCCATATGACCAAGTCTGGCTAACCTGCTGCAGAATGACAGCCCATGTACACCAGCCCCAGCTCAGCTCTGCTGTCCAGTCAGAGCTTCAGGCAAGAGAGAGTCCAGCCTATCCTAGCAGACCATAGACACACAGGGAAGGGAGTCCAGGCAAGAACAGAAGCACCCAGCTGAGCTCCACCCAAATTTCTGACCTACTGTGACCTAAATAAATGGTGGTTGTTTCAAGCCATTAAGTTCTGGATGGTTAGTTACCCTGCAGAAACGAACTAGTAGATGAGATAATTGTACCTGCTTTAATCTATTAATGAGTAAATTATTTGCAATCCTTGACACTTTAACAACCACAAGTAACAAATTGCTTGGAACATGTTGGGATGTGCAGCATAATGGTAAAGTGTGATAAAGAACATTTCTCAAAGCACCTTCTTGAAAAGCTTTAGCTTTGGGGAAGATAGAGCAGATGTGCTATTCCTTGTTGTTGTTGTTGTTGGGTGCCGTCGAGTCGGTATCTGACTCATAGCAACCCTCATAGGGTTTTCAATGGCAGACTGTTTTGGGATTGCCTTGGGAGTGGATTGCCAGGCCCTTCTCCCATTTTTGTGGTGCTGGGAATTGAACTCGGGACCTCAGAGACTGCAGCGCAGCACTCTACCAACTGAGCTAAATCCCAGCACTGTGCTATTCCTTACTCCTTTGATGAATATAACAACAAGCCCTGGATAATAAATATAAAATAAGAGATGTTGAAAGGTAGAGAGATGTTGGGGATTTTTAAAATCTACCCCATATATAGGGTCCCTCATGTTAGCCTGAGGGGCTGACCCCTAGTTGACCCCAGGGCCACATCTTACTCACTCAAACCTACCCCTCCCATCAAGTGAGCAAAGATGGCGCCTGACCAGCCTGGCCTGCCCCAACTACCTTAATCCTGATTGGCTATCCTTGGCATTTTTGTTAGATAACTGTCCCCACCTGGCAGGTATGTCAGTTTATCTGTAGTACCTGTCAGGTGTGTGCCCTGATTGGCTAATCCCAGTCACATGCCCCCCTCTGGGACCCTATATAAGCAGGCTCCTGGACCCCTTTCACCCCTACCACTTCTGACCGTCCCTCAACTGCCACCTGGACCCCATCACCTCGACCAGCGCTCCCTACTCCAGTGGACTCTTCAAGCAAGCCGACGCGGTCAAGACCAGGGGCCCCGAAGCGCAGAAGGCTACAATCAAGCCATAAAGAGCCTCCCAATTCCTCCCATCCCTGGGAAGGAGGGAGGCAGAGAAGGCGAGCTGCAAGAGTCAAGACCAACTGACCTCCAGCCCAACGGAACACTGGCTGCTGTAGCTGTGCCTTTAAGGCTGAACTGTTCCAGCACTTAGAGCCAGCACTTATAGCACTTGCTTAGGGGTTGCTTGCTTGTTGCACCCCACTTGGGAAGCATCCAATAAACCTTCCTTTCCTGTTTTTCCATTGAAGGTCTCCCAAGGTCCTTCATTGGTGCCACCGGCCATAACACCAACCCGGTTCAGTGGGTCCCCGATACCCACGTGGTGTCTAGGCAAGGCTCTGACCTCTGTCAGCCCTGAGCCGAACCCCAACAGAGAGAAACAGACCAGCTAGGGAGCATAGGATCAGAGAAATCACACCACAGAAAGTTCCCTACAGTTTCTTTTTGGTTCATAGACACTAGACCTGGAACTGAAGAAGTCAGCAATCTGGGAATGGCAACACATACAAGGGCAGAGAAAAAGAGTTGCCATACAAATCTGCTTCCTCTAGTCCCAGCAAAACAAAAAAACTTTTGGACAATAATTGCTTAACTCCAGCCAAATGTCACAGGAAACACTGTGGCTCCAGCTCCAGAACTTCCAGAAAATGCCGTGTGGGAGCCTAGACTTCCACCCAGGAGAGGCTGTAATGAGGTACTTCAATGCCCCTGCTGGAGTGACATCAGAGAAGGACAGTAGGAGCTGGAAATGGGCTGCTTCCCACCCTCAATGTGTCAGTGGAGACCATTCGGGAGCCTGGACTTCTACCCTCACACTGCAGTGACAAGGTACCCTCTCTCTTCCCCCTGGATTGGTGTCATAGGGGGCCAAGTGAAGAGGCAGGACTTTCACCATTGCCAACAGTAATGAGGCCACCCTTACTAGAATTGTCAGTGGAATCCACATGGAGAATTGTGGCTCCCCTCTATTGAGCAGTTATGAGAGCTCCCTCTCTGGGTGTCGATGGAAGCCGGATGGGGAACATGGACTTCTACCTCCACCTCGTGGTAATAAGGCCGACCCCTGACTTCTGCACACTAGAGGGGGGGCAGAAACAACCAACCCTATTTAGAAGGGTAAACAAGATCCAGCATCTAATAATACAACACAAAACTATCTAGGTTTCAATAGAAAAATCACTCATTTTCCCAAGAATGAGGAAGATCAAAAGCTGGATGAAAAGAGGACACTAGGCTGACAGAAATGATGGAATTATTGCACAAAGATTTTAGATGAGCCATGGTAAAAATGCAATGAGTAATTATAACCATGGCTGAAACAAATGGCAAAGTAGAAAGCTTCGCCACAGAAATAGAAGATATAAGGAAGCAGCAATGGAAATTTTAGAACTGAACAATGCAATCACCAACATAATAAGCTCAATAGGTGGAGAGCACAGAGGGAACAAATAGTGGACTGGAACACAGAACAATGAAAGTGACTCAGTCTAGCCAAGTGCTATGGCACATGCCTGTAATTCCATGGATTTGTAAGGCTGAGACAGGAGGATCGCAAGATAGAGACCAGAGGCAGCCCGTGCAACTTGGTGAGACTATGTCTCAACATTAAAAAAATAAAAATAAAGAGGGCTAGTGATGCAGCTGAGGGGTAGAGCACTCATCTAACATGTGTGAGGCCCTGGGTATGACTCAAATTGAATAGTAAAGGGAAAAACAGATAAACAAGAACAGAGCTTTGAGAATCTGTGTGACTATAACAAAGATAACATTTGTGTCATCAGCAACCTGAAGCAGAAGAGCTGTTTCAGCAGCAACCTTGATGCTTGCTAGGGGTACTTGGCCCCTGGCCTGTGGCCTGAGAGAGGCATGGCTGAGCCTTGTGACATCACCTGCTGGGGCAACGGCTGCCAGCCTCTCAATCAGCCAGGAGTCCACCCCTTGTGGCCAATTGTTTGGATTGGATCAATGGGTAGATGTGGCTTCCTAGGTGGCTTGTGGATCCTTCCTGAGACCCCTCAGAGGGCATCCTATCTTTTTGCCATTCCCTGCCTTTCCAACAATAAAGATATTTCCAAGAACTTGGGAAGGAGGAGATAGTGAAGCTGAGAAATACTCAAAAAGTAATAGCAGAAACTTTCCAAATTTGGCAAGAGACATAAATCTACCAATCCAAGAGGCTGAGTAAGCCCCCAAAAGCATAAACCCAAAGGAAATCCACACTAAGACACATCACAAACTGCCGAAAACTAAAGACAAAAAACATAACAAAACAAAACAACAACAACAAAAAACTTAGTATTGATCAGAAAAAATTGACACATTATCAACAGGAAAAAATAAATTAGATGACAATGGATTTCTCATCAAAAAAGCCATGGAGGCTAGAAGGCTAGGGCCCACATTTACCAAATGCTGAAAGAAAAGAAGAGTCATCTGGAGTCCTAAGTCCAGGGGAATTATAATCGATAAATTGGACTTTGTCAAAATTGAGAACTCTTGTCCTCCAAAAGACCCTGTTAAGAGTATGAAAAGATAAACTACAGAGTGAGAGAACATCCTTGTAAGCCGCATATCTGACAAGGGATACATATGTATCGGCATGTCCAAAATAAAAAACAGTGAAAGTCCCTAATGCTGGTGAGGATGTGGAGAGATTAGGTCACTTACACACTGCTGGGGAATGTAAAATGGTAAAGGTGCTCTGGGAAGAAAAATGTATCTTACAGAGGGGATAGTGAAGAAGGGAAGTGGATATAGTCATAATAGTTCAGTGTGATGGATCCTTGCAGTGATGGAAATGTTCTGTATCTGGATTGTATCTGTGTCCAGGTGCTGGTGTAGGACTATGCTGTAGCTTTGCAGGATGTCACCTTTGTCGGAAACTGGGTAAAGACCACATGGGACCTCTCTGTATTATTTCTTGCAACTACATGTGAGTCTATGGGAGAAGGACATGGCAATCCACTCCAGAGGCAATCCACTCCAAAAGAGTCAGCCATTGAAAACCCTATGAGGGTTGCTATGAGTTGGACATGACTTGATGACATCTAACAACAACAGCAACAACATGTGAGTCTACAATGATTTCAAAATAACATTTAATTTAAAAATAAGTTTGTCCTTGAAATGCTGCTACTGGGCAAAAGTAATGGTACATATGAAAAAGAATTTCTGTGATTGAGTTTAGCAGTGCTGGGATAAACACAGCTAGGTTTCTTTGCAGCAGGAGTCCTCAGAGCCATGGATCTGCACATTCTGCCAGAAATCATCTGACCCTATGTCAGAAGACTTCTCAGGAAGGTTGTTGTACAAATTAAATGAGATGACTCTTGGAAAAGTGTGTACTACTCCTGGCATAAATGTTAAGATTCTCCTCCTGATTTTTGTTATTTCATTTACTACTTACCACAGTCCTATCATATAGGTATGATTATATTAGGTTTAAAAATAGAGCAATTGAGGCTTAGAGTAGTTAAATAATTTGAAAGGACACAGCTAGTAAGAGTCAGAGCAAACATTTGATTTCAGATTTGACACCCAAATATCTGCTATGAATTTTGGTAAAGTATTCCCTCCAAAAGTGTGTATATCTATCTATCTATCTATCTATCTATCTATCTATCTATCTATCTATCTACATATACATACATACATATATGTATATATACACATACACATATATATGTATATATATGTATGTATATGTATGTGTATATATATATACATATATATATATATATATATATATATGTTTTTTTCCCTATACTGAGAGCCTGAACTTCATGTATACTTTGCAAGTATACATGTATACTTTGTATATAGGCCTCATGTATACTTTGCAAGAACTCTGCCACAGAGCTTCACCCCCAGCCTGTTATTTATTATTCTTAATTGAGATAGTGTCTCGCTATGTTACTCAGGCTGCTCTAGCCTTGAACTTGTGATTTTCCTGCCTCCACCTCCCAAGTCGCTGAGAAGATAGTCGTGCACCTCTATGCACAGTAACAAAACAAAACAAAACAACAACAAAACCCCCCCAGCCCCCCAAAAAAAACCTAAAAGTAAAAATTAAAAGGTAAGGGAAAAACTAAGAAAATCTATATCACTATAAAGTGTTTCATTAATTACATATAAAGAGCCTATATAGATCAAATAATCAAATTTTGCCTAATATAATAATGGATAAAATATCAATGTACTAATTCATAATGGTGACCAAAGGCCATCTACAAGTGTTCAAACTCAAACTTTCATTAAAAAAATTTAAAATAAAGTAGACAAAATTGCATTTTATCTATTTTTTTCTCCCAAACTGATAACAATCTCACAAACCCTCATGTGATGGCTGTGGCAAAACTTGTACTTTCAAACTGCTTCCATCATCATTGTCAGCACAGCTTTGGTGTTAGGCAATTTGCCTTAAAATTCTTGTGAATTATTTGACCTATGTACTTAGTTTCTATACATATATATACATACACACATATATACATACATGTATGTATGTATGTATGTATACACATGCATACATATATACATATATGTATGTCTGTATATGTGTGTATATATGCATATATATATATATATATATATATATATGCACTTTTTGAGGGAATACTTTACCAAAATTCGTAGCAGATATTTGGGTGTCAAATCTGAAATCAAATGTTTGCTCTGACTCTTACTAGCTGTGTCCTTTCAAATTATTTAACTACTCTAATTTCTAGGATTAATACAGTTAATTAAAAATTTAAAAAATGAGGCAGATACATCAACAAAGATATTTGAAGTTGTTTATCACAGGATTATTTGTATGAGCAAAAATGTGAAGAGAATCTTAATATCTGTCAGTAGGGGATGCTTAAAAAAGTATGGAACATTCACAGTCATTAACAATCACGTGTCAAAAAGTAATGATATGGTAAAATGCATATGATAAGCCTCAAAGTGAAAAAAGCAAGAAACCCTCAATTTTATAAAAGCACAATGTGTATGTAAGCATATGTAAAAGAAAACACATGAAAACATGTATATGTTTGTCTTTGTTGTTGTTGTTGGGTGCTGTTGAGTTATATCTGACTCATAGGTACGCTCATAGGGTTTTCCATGGCTGATTATTTCGGGATTGCCTTGGCAATAGATTGCCACGTCCTTCTCCCATTTTTGCGATGCTGGGAATTGAACCCGGGGCCTCAGAGACTACAGAGCGGTGCTTTACCAACTGAGCTAAATCCCAGCCCCATGTTTATCTTTAAGTGGATGATATCAGAGATAGTGCTTATCTTCTTTACTATAATTTCTAAAATTTCTACAATAATTCAGCAAAAGCTTGCAAATAATCTATTTCCCACAGTGTTTTAAACTCAAAACTTTTCACATGTGAGCACCATCATGTCTATGTTTGAGGCAATACCTTATCCTTGGAGCCTGGAATATGACAAAGAGGAGCTGGCAGAACTCCGGCATCAGAGTGCTCTGTTCCCAGGGCCATGTTGCAGGTGAGGGTGAGAAAGGGGGCAGGACATCAGCGGAAATTTCCTCCATATGTGGATATTAGTCAGCATCTAGGATGAAATGTGAGAGGACGCAGATTTGGCTCTTCCAGAACAGCCTCCCCAGCTCCTTCTGTTCACATTACTAGTGACAGACTCTGCGATTACATGGGCACCAGGGTAGATATGTGTGTTGAATATCAAATGACTATGAAAATGGCCTCTTTTTGTTGTTGTTGTTGTTACCATTTTGTTAGAATTAGTAATAATAAAATAGTACTGGCAACACTATTTCACAGCCAGGTTAGATCTCTGTCCATATCGAACATCATCTAGGTCTTCTTAAGTATAGTGATGCTACATCTTTTAATTTGCTGCATGAATTGCTCAGGTCATTGAGAGTGCAAGAGATTATTTAATGACCAGGTGCCTAAGAGGCATTTTAAACTTAACCTGTCCACAGATCTCTTGGTTTCTTCTGCCAAATCTGTTCTTTTCCCAGTCTTCCCCATCTCAGTAAAAGGGGTACTGTTGCCCATCTCCTGAACTTCCTTCCAATTGACAGATTGTTCTTGTTTCTTTACATTAGTCTTAGTTCAGGTGGTTATGACAAATTATCGCAGGCTGAATGAGTTAGAAACAGCAGAAATTTATTTCTTGCAATTCTGGAGCTCAGAAGTCCAAGGTCAGAGTGCCAGCACGATCTGTTTAGGAACTTCTTGCTGTAGATTGCTGGCTTCTCATAGTGTTCTTGTATGGTAGAAAGAGAGGGAGAGTGCTCTCTAGGGTATATTTTAGAAGGGCACTAATCCCATGCATGAGGGTCCATTCTTCATGACCTAGTTACCTTCCAAAGGCTCAGTCTCCTAATACCATCACATTGCCAGGGGAATTTCAACATATGAATTTAGAGAGTAGAGATACAAATGTTAAGTCCATGATAACTTTCCTAAATTTCTAACTTTTCCTGGTTTCAGCTCTGCTTCCAAAATATATTCTGGATCCATCTACTTCTTCCAAATGTATTATAACCCCATTAGTCCATGCTGTGGCAAATGTATCTGGATTTACACATTTTGCCTTCTAACAGGTCTCTCAGATTATACTCCTGCCCCTTAGAGTCTGTTCCTTGCCTGGTGACTCAAGTTACCTTTTACAAATATAGATCAGATCACATTAGGCCTTTGCTCAAAGGCTGCTGATAGCTTTTCCATTCATTTAGGATGAAACCCCAGCTCTTTCCACTGGCAACAACGTTCTAATGATGGGACCCTGTAGAGACAGAGGACTCTACTGTCCCCATCACACCACTTTCAGAGTCTTCTTACTGGTCCTCAGTGGCACAAAGCTTGTTCCTGCCAGGGAGTCTCAGTCCTCACTCATCCCTCTGTCTGTACACCTTCTCCCTAGATCTTTCTGCCACTCACACCTTCACTCACATACCACCTCTTCATTAATTGCCGCCACTAATACTCACTTCAAAGTCACTCTGACATTTCACCCTAGTCACATTTGCTTCACAGCACTGACCATTATTCAATAGTATTTTCTGAATTGGATTAATGCCCATCTTCCCTAACAAGAAGGTCATAGCACAGGAGTCTGGTCTGTCTTATGTCCCACACCCCTAAACTAGTGTTTGGCAGATGAAATGTTTATTGAATGAATGAACATATATTGAATACATGAAAACCAGATATTTACTTATTGATTGGTACTTACTGAGCACTGAAAATTACATCTGTATTCTAAAAGGCATTTTCAAATGCAACCAGATTATTTGGGGGATGAAATGTATTAATATCTAAAAGTGTTTGACTTCTTACCTTTAGCAAGAGTTCCTACTTGGTCATAGAGGATCCACTAAGTGCAATGGGTTGACAGATAGAGAGGAACTGAGTGTGGGATGGGGACTGGGAGCCAGGCAAGCCTGGGGGTGGGGACTAGTAAGACCACAGGACAAAGAGGTTAATGAGGCAGTCAGGCAGCTAATGACCACCAGCCAGAGTGTGTGGTCAGTGGGCAAAGCATAGCAAAGGATGATACAGGAACTGGTGGTGGCTATAGGGATAGCTTCCAAGAATTGTACGCTCCAGGTCATTTGGTGTGTTATATGGAGAAATGGCAAAACAGGGGAAGCCTGCACACCAGCAGGAATTGGAGTGTCATTAAAACAGGAACTTGGACTCAGTGACAAGGAAGGCCTCTGTAGTCAGAACTGATGCTCAGGATGGAGCCTGGGTTTAGAGGTAAAGGCAGGAAGATCAGCTTTGCATCTTGGTGTCCTCAGTGGAGCTGGATTGGAGCCAGGATTTGTGACTAGAAATAGAGGCTGGGTTAGAAGGCTTTCTTTCCTTTTGCCCAAGGTCTACGTGGCCCCTGGAGCCGTGTTCTCAACTGTGATAGAAGAGGAGAATCACCAGGAGAACCACAAGAACATCCCAACCTGAGGGCCACACTAGGGATTCTGATGCAGGAGGGCTTCTGAGATGTTGAAGTTCCCAGACGGATCTAACATGCAGCCCAGCCCGGGACCGTCGGCTCCAGTGACTGAGGCTGGACTGAGGAAGGGTCAGCAGCATCCTTGCTGGTGGAGAGGAACACTGAGGGGTACCTGTATAAATGGCTTTCATTTGTCTTCATAAGATCAGAAAATAATTTTAAAAATTTACCCAAATTTTATTTCATTGTTTGGAAGATGTATTTTTATTCTTCCTTCACTTAGTAGAGCAAGAGATTCTTAAATTCAGGGTTACAGCCTGTGGCAATATGGGGCACTAATTACTTTGTTTGAAGAAGTACTGATTACTGACTAAAAAGTAGGCTCTACAGTCAGGCAGGGCTAGGGTTTAGCTCAGTTTGTAGAGTGCTGCTCCACAGTCTCTAAGGACCCAGGTTTGATCCTCAGCACCACAAAAATGGGAGAAGGATGCGGCAATCCATTCCTGAAGCAATCCTGAAATAACCAGCCATTGAAAACTCTGTGAGGGTCTCTATGAGTCAGACCCAACTTGAAGGCATCTAAAAATAACATAGAGTCAGACAGACCCAGGGTAAGACCCTAGCTTGGCCATTTCTTAAATCTGTTGATGAGAAATGAGATTAATAGTAGCAGCTACCTATTTGATGAGGTCTTTGCAAGGATTAAATCAGCTTTTACATGTAAAGTAGATATCCTGGTAACTAGTTCAATTAATAAAATACTCAATTAGCACCTTCACATCTTAGCAGTACTAATTTTTTTTTTTTAGCTGAAACCTTACTTTAAGGATTGCAGCTTTCATTTTTAGGCTCATGCTATCATTTAGGTCACTTTCTATATATGTTTAGAACATTCACTTTCTATTCTTTTGTATTAATGAGGGTTCTTTTGATTTCAAACAGCAGAAACCACTCTGGCCTCCTTAATGGGCAGAAAAGGTGAATTGTTGGGAAGGGTACATCATACACAATAATGACAGAGCCATAAAAAAGCTAGGAGTCAACTCAGAGTGGCTCTAAATTTGCAAACAAATCTTAGGCAGATGCAAAGTTTTCCAGCTTCAGTGTCTGTCTTCCAAATCTCACATCTCTATTATTTCTTTGGTCATTATAGACTAATGTAGAAGAACAAAGCCACTGAGATGATGAATTTGTCTATTGCCAAGTTACAAATCATTACAAATTTAGCAGCTTTTTAAAAACAATGCACTTCTCTTATAACTTCATTCCAGGGTAAGGGGTCTGAGTATAGTTTAATTGGGGCCTCTGCCTAGGGTCTCCCCACGCTGGGTTCTTGTCTGGAGGCTTTGAGGGAAAAGCCACTTTCGAGCTCATTCTGTTGTTGGCAGTGTTCTGTTCTTAGTGGTTGTAGGAGTGATGTCCCATTTTGTTGTTGACTGTCAGTTGGGGGTTGCTCTCAGCTCCTTGAGCTCATCCTCAGGTCCTAGGCCATGTCTTTTCTCAAAGGCATCAGAAGGAGTTCTCTCCTGCCTGCGGCAATGGAGTCTTCTTTAACACAATGTAAATACAGAGTAGCCACTCCATTATATTTGCAGGTGCTGCCTGCATTCAAGGTAGGGCACTATATGGGCATGTACACCAGGAGGTGGGGACCTTAGGGCCTGTACTGAATTGAATTGTGTTGTCCCCTAATTCATGCCCCTATAAAGCCAGTGAATGTGACCTTATTTGGAAATAGGGTATTTGCTGAATTCATCAAGTAAAGATGAAATTATCCTAGGTTGAAGGTAGGGATAAATCCAATGATTGTTATCCTTATAAGAAGAAAATTTGGACACAGAAACACAGGGAAGAAGGCCATGTAAAGATGGAGAGTTGTAGTGATGCTGCCACAAGCAAAGGATGCTGGCAACTCTTAGACCAAAAGTACGGAGAGATTCTTCCTTACAGCCTTTGGAGGAAGTGTGTCCTTGAGGATGCTCTGATTTCAGATCTCTAGCCTCCAGAACTGTGACAGAATAAATTGCTGTGGTTTTAAGCTACCAGTAGGTGGTACTTTCCTTCAGCAGGCCCCGGAAATAATCTATCCGTCACTTAGAATTCTGCCTATCACAGATGATTATGCAAATGAGGAGGAGGAGCAATCCTATGAAAGGGATGCCACAGCAGACAATCTTTTGGTGAATGTGACAGATCGCACATTAGATTCCTTCCACTTTCTACCTTTTTTAAACATGACTTTTTCTTTTTTATTTAAGAAAAAAAATCACACTCCGGAGTTATAAGAATAGCACAATGAACTCCTGCATACCCTTTGCCTAGATTTATCCATTGTCATTCTTTCGCATAGTTTTCTGTCAGAAACCATGGAAAGGGTAAAGACATTGAGTCAGAAACATATGAATTGCAGTTAAAGCATTCACTATGGCTTTGTGAGTGTAGAAATGTTATTTTTAAATACCTTGAGCTTTTGTTTAATTATGTGCAAACTGAGACTAGCAATACCCTTTCATAGAGCTAGCTGGTGTCAGGTAAGGCAGCCCTGGGAAGAACCCACAGAAAGACTGACACATGCTGGTGCTTGGTGCATGTGTGCTTTTCAATTTCTTTACTGTTTTTCAAGATTTTGTTTTGTTTTGATTTTGTAATACTAGGCGTTGAACCCAGGGCCTTCTACCCTCAGGCCCTTTTTTATTTGTTAGTTTGAGACAAAGTAGGTTAAGGAGTGCAGACTGCCTCTTGAGTTAAAACTCAAGATCCTCCTGCTTCAGCCTCTCCAGTTGCTGGGATTACAAGCTTGAACCCTGGTGTCCAGCTGTTTCTTCAGGATTTTGTAAGTGAAGTTTTCCTTGCTCTTGTTGTTTTTATCAGGTGCCATGGAGTCATGTCCGACTCATAGCAACTTTACGTAGAACAGAATGAAACACTCCCTGACACCGTGCCATGTCTGCCACTATGTCAGTGCTTCTCTGCTATTCATAGGGTTTTCAGTGGCTGATTGTTGAGCTGCCATGTCCTTTTTGCAGGGCTGGGGATCAAATCCAGGGCCTCAGAGTCTGTTCCAGTAACTGAGAGAAACCCCAGCCCATTTCCTTGCCATACTTCACTTGATAAAGATGTCTCTTTCTGGATTCCATTTGCTTCCTGGTAAATGTCTGCAGCCTGTGGTACCTCTGGGGGAGGAAGGGACCATTTTCACATCTATGTTTACCTTGTACTGGCCTTGTGCCTCTGCCTCCTTACAGCATCTCCAGTGCCTTGAGAAGCCAGCCTGGTATCCACTGACCTCATTACAACTTCTTGGATCCTATGGCCCTGGTAACTATGTGACAGTGGCCCTCACCACGTTCTCTCCCCATTCCACAGGAGCAGCCGTGCTATCCACTGCAGCCACTATACTTTGCTTGTCCCATAGCCACGGTGGAAAAGCTACTGCTCTGGGCTGCTCAGGGAGACACAGCATGGCCACTGTTACAGTGGCCACGTGTCACCACCACACTGTGATCTATAGGAATGTGGGGGAGAGTGGGACCATGCTGTACCTAATATAATTGGGGGTTTAGAGCAGCAACCCATGTTTTTACTCATGGGACTTGGCCACAGGTCTTCAGGTGAGGCTGGGGGTTAGCATCAAGCAACAGTGACTGTCTTGTATTAGAAGTCCCTATCCCACTCCAGAGGCTAGCTAAGGACTAGTTAAGAGACCTAGACTCTTCCTTCCTTAGGATAATTCTAAGTGGTTTCTTCAAACTGCCTCTCCCCCCAGATTCTGTTATCCCCCTCATCTGGCTTCCAGAAGTGTCCAGATGTTTCTGAATCCCAGCAATGAACAGAATTGAGCTGTCCCCAGGAGGTTCCTTAGCAACCATGTCAGTATACTTCAGTGAGCCTATCTGTCCCCCTAGTGTAACAGATGTGCCCAGGAGTGCCAGACCCCACAGTGAGAATCAAATCAAGACCTTCAAGCATCACTTAATTCCTTTCCTGCTCTCTACTGGCTATTTTTTGTCCCCTGCCCTTTTTCACATCTTTATCAAAATTTTAATCCAAAGGATACATCCTCCTGAATTTTCTTTCTCTTCAACAAAGGAAGAATTTCTGAATGATCATAAGAAAAACAAAGACAGCAAAACAAGACAATCAATAGGGAAGTGTATTTACTTCAGTTGAATTTACCAACTTGACACTGATAAAAAATATTGTAGTTGAATAGAAACAAGTGGAGGAACAACTTTTTCTTTCAGGTAGCTTAAAATTTTCAGGGGCATATGCATCCTATCTAACATCTGAAACATTTCACATGGGGCATACTCAAAGCCTAAATCTCCAATAGCAATGTAATTTAGTACTTAAGAAAAATAAGTGTGTGTCAGAATACAGCATTACTGCCAGAGGAGCATTCTAAACAGATAAAAGTCAGGGTAAAGATAAAGCAACCATTTCAACTGAACATACATTGAAAGATTCTAAACTCAACAGCTGAGTGCCCTTCTCTAGGTTAGCTATTAGGTTCTTATAATTAAGAATAAGAGAATTAAAGAGAGAGAGCGAAAGGGAGGGAGGGAGGGAGGGAGAGAGAGAGAGAGAGAGAGAGGGGAAGAAGAAGGAGGAGGAGGAAGAAGAGGAGGAGGAGGAGGTGGAAGAAGAAGAAGGAGAAGGAGAAGAAGAAGGAGAAAAAGAAGAAGGAGAAGAAGGATGAGAAGGAGGAGGAGGAGGAGAGAGAGAGATAGAGAGAGAGAGAGAAGGAATATCAGAGAATCATAATTAGTCTTGCCATCTTTGCTCAGGCTTCTAAAAATTTATTTTTAGTTTTTCTCTTTCTTTTTTTTTCTAAAAAGTGTAACACAGAAAAGAAAATGCAGTCCCTCCAAGGAATTAGTGCAATATTGTGGGCCAGTTGCGGGATAATCAGAAAACACGGTTCCTTCTCTAGTGAGGAACTTCTGCATTGTCTACAGAGAAAAAAGCTAGGCAACTGTCACAGGCACTATTTAAAGATAGGATTGTATTGTATGTTGAAGTATTATCAATGCCAATTTAGCCATATCTGTCATCTTTTGCCTGTAAATCGGGGAGTTAGTAGCATCTGGTTACTGTTAAGTGAAGACCACTGTTGTTCTAAATCCTACCTAAAGTCTGTAAAGAGAAAAGCATACGGGATTTGACAGCATAGGGAGCATGTGTGCCCTCCTGCGCGCATGCTCATGAGAAGGCCTGTGGGTGCCTGATTAAAGCTGGGAAAAGAGGAAACAATGATTAACTTACATAGGCTAGGAATCAATTATCTCTGTCCAACATATCCAGTATCAACGCAAATGGATCTTACTCCCTGTCAGCAGCCACAGCTCTGAGACAGATGATGCTTCCTCTGGCAGAATATTCCACCTGTGCTTAGTGTAATGATTGAAAGATGTGCTCCAGTATGGAGGCATTTATAACAGCCAGCTGTTGGTGTTCCTCTGATTCTTCCTGGGCTAAGGAGACACCTCTGGTTTCAAAACCCCTTTCACAATGCACAATAGGCAAATATAATTGGAAGTTCTGCTGGGCCATCCCACTGACACACAGAGAGCATTGGAAATGCCCAAGTGTGGCTTTTTAATTATCCAGCAACATGTTGTTTAGTAGCAGATGAAAAACCAGAAAGCTTTGGAAGGAGAAATGTTCACAGGACTAGGAGGCTAAATTAGAACTGCAAATTGATTATGATTAGAATAAGTAGTATGGCTGGAACTTTCTTTCTTTCTATTTTTTTTTTAAATCAACTTCAGTTTTCCTCCAGGAAGAGAGAAAGTCTCCCTCTTTATCTAAGTATCTTATCTTTTTCAATGAAAATTAAAATGAAGCATTCATTTTACCAATCACTTATTTTCCTTTTTAAAATAATCACTTTTTATTTCTACCAGGAACTTTCTGCCTTGTACTCAATGCTAGGATGAAGCCCATAGAGGAGCAATGTTGTGATCCATGTTTTTGAGCACCTGTGGAGGAAAATGAACAACGACAACATAAAACACACTGTGATGCTGAAATTTCTATCTACAGTGAGGGTCTTTATGAGAGATTACCTATTTTCCTGGTCCCCTCTGAAGCTGGCATGTGAAGGCTGGCAGGGAGAGGCCTGTTATTTATTTATTTATTTATTTATTTATTTATGGCTTTGGTATGTAGCCCAGGCTGGTCTTCAACTCGCAATCCTCCTGCCTCAGCCTCCCAAGTACTAGGATTACAGAGATGTGCTACCACACCTGGCAGGAGGAGTCTTCTTTAGAAGAGTCTCCAGTGGGTCTTCTAGGAGGCTAAATAAAGTAATAAGATATGTTGAGGCTCCCCATGGCTTCAGGACTGAGACTTCTGAATTGAATGAGCAGCAGGGGGAAGGCCAGCTCTTACACTGTATGCTAGGTCAAGTGTAAACAGGGAATTTATACATGGAGCAGAGTAGAGACATCAGAACTTAGCTCTGGGACATGTCATACTGAATGAGACACTACGTGGTCATTGTTGTCTGTTCTATATAACCGCAGTGCCTGGTCTCCTACCTAGCAGATGCCATGTATTCAATAAATATGTATTAATTTAATTTCTGTTGTCTTTACATTCAGCTTCTAGGGAACATACCCACGTTTAAATATGCAAAGAATCTGTGAGAAGCAATGAAGTAAATTACAGCTGTGATGTTAGGACACTGCTAAGAAAGGAAGACGATAGGGCTACAAAATCAGGCTAAGTTAGGCAATGCTACTGTAACAAACAACCACTAAAATCTCAGAGACTTAACACAAGAAAAATTTATTTCTAACTCATGGAAAGTCCAGTGTAGATGTTTGTCATTAAGTTGCTCCTTTTGGTGCTCTCTTGAAGGTGCTGAGCCAGGGACCCAGGATCTTTCCATCTAGTACTTTTGTCATTCCCTGTATCACAGTTGTCTTCTACTCTGTGCTCTCCAAACAGCCAAATTAGGAGTGAAGAGTGTATGTTCTAAATGTTCCATCCTAGAAGTTATGCATCACTCCTGTGTCAAAGTTCCACATGTCTTTCAGCTTATTGTGCTGCCTGGGCTTGCAGGTTGCTATGATGTTGAAAGCTGTGCCACCAGTATTTCAGATACCAGCAGGGCCACCCATGATGGACAGGTTTCAGTTGAGCTTCCAGACTAAGAGACTAGGAGAAGGACCTGGCAGTCCACTTCCAAAACAATTAGCCATTGAAAACTCTATGGATAGCAGAGAAGTACTGTCAAATATAGTGCTGAAAATGAGCTCCCCAGGCTGGAAGACATTCAAGAAATGACTGGGGAATAATTGGAGTAAAGCCCCTGAGATCTCCTTATGCTGATGTGGCATGACTCAAAATGAGAAGCAACACAGTGGCTGCAACATTGGGCTCAAACATAAAAAGATCATGTGCACAGCACAGTGTTTCGGAGTGTTTTGTTCTGTTGTACATAGGGTCCCTATGAATTGGGTTCAACCCAACAACAGCCAACCACAAAAGTCATGTCTTCACCAGACAAGAGAGGGCTGGGAAATGTGGTATAGCCATGCATGGAGAGAGAAAAAAAAGGGTTTAGTGATTATCTAGCCAATTTTTGTCTAAATAAGACCCTGGCAAATGTACTGATAAGAAGAGTAACAAGAAGGTGCTGCTAATGGCTAGAAAGCCAAGCCCCAGTAATAACATCACTGTGTTAGCAGTCATGAAAATCAGGGCAGATCAAGACTAGTGCAGCCACATTGAAACATAGCAGAAAACCAGTCACAGTGAAGGCTAGGTGTTGGAGAGTGATGGCTTGGGCCAGGTAATTTCTAGCTTTCTGAGGAGAAGCATTTTGAGATCTTGCTGGGAAAAGAAAGTTACTTAGGGGGCGGAGGTTCTGGCAGGTGTCCTTGTTAGGGCTGGATACACAGACCATTTTATAGTTAGCCATTTACTGGTTTTAATCTTTGGACTTCCAAAAGATGAAACTGATTAGTTATAAGTCACATAAATTTAAATGTACATGTATATATAAACATACTAGTGTTGAATGGGCTGAGGTTTATCTCAGTCAGTAGAATACTACTCCGCACTCTCTGAGGACCCAGGTTTGATCCCCAGCACCGAAAAATTAGGAGAAGGAGGTGGCAATCCACTTCCGAAGAAATCCCAGAACAATCAGCCATTGAAAACCCTGTGAGGGTCTCTATGAGACAGACTTCACTCCATGGCACCTAACAACAAAGAAGAGTGCTGAACACTAGTTACTTGCCAGGCACTATCTATACCACCTCTCATTCTTTCCATAGTTCCACAATGTACTGTTTTTCCTTAGTTTCCATGAAGAAACTAAAATTCAGAGAGATTAACTTGTCACACATTTTGTGAGTGGTAAAGCTGGGGTTTGAACATGTTAAATCTGGCACTGTAGTTCATGCTACAGTGTAGTAGCATCTATATTCATACTCTCGATAATATATGTGCATATATAAAGCATATATTTAATGAAGGAGTGTATCAAATAGCTATTGTTGCATAACAAACCTCCCCAAAATACAGTGGTTTAAAAACAACTCTTCATTATTTTTCACAAGGCTGTGGGTTGGTTGAGTAGTTCTGCTGATGTGGGCTGGGTTTGGCTGATCCAGGATAATGTGTTTCAGGCATCTGCGGGTAGCAACCAAGTTGACTGTGGACTACGTGGTCCAGGAAGACTCCAGCTTGGTGGTCTGTACCTGTTCTAGGTGGTCAATCTTCCTCTGGGGGAGGGGAGGAGGGGCTAGCTTTGCCTAATTCTCATGACAACGGTAACCTTTCAAGAGAGGCTGAAAGCACATCAGGCCTCTTGAGGACTAGGCTTAGCCCTGGCACACTGCCATATTTGCCTTGTTGGGCAAAGAGACTTGCAAGACGTGCTCATATTCAAGAGTAGGGAAGTGGAATCCATGTCTTGGCAAGAAGAGCTGAAAAATCCCTTTGCAAAGGGCCTAGATATAAGGAGGGGTGGAGAATAGGACCATTTTTGCAATTAACCCAATAAATCTAGTATCTTACCTATTTTTCTCTTGCCTGCAGCCATAGCCTTGTGGCATTCAATCCTGTCAGATCTCAGAAGCTAAGCAGGGTCCGGCCTGGTTAGTACTTGGATGGGAGACCACCTGGGAACACCAGATGCAATAGGCTTGGGAGAAGGACCCGGCAACCCACTCCCAAAAAATAACCAGCCATTGAAAACCCTGTGAACAGCAGAGAAGCACTGACAATAGTGTTTCGCCTGTTGTGCATAGGGTCACTATGAGTTGGATACCGACTTGATGGCATCTAACAACAACAACATTTTTCCCTTGAGAGAATTAAAAGTAGATTAGAGAATAAAGTGTTTGCTGAAAATGTGGTTTCACTAATTGGTGCAACACCATATAAATCTTCTAAGATGTATATGTTGTCTAGTCCCTCTGGTCTAAAAAGTGTTGAAATGAACAATGTGTTAAATAGATAAATACTTCTTTTCTTTGGGGAGGCAATATATGAAAATATTCACTTTCAGGCACCAGATCCATTGAAACAGAAAATAGCCTTGCAGTAGAAGATTTTTAAAAAGCAAAACAGAACTGGAAATTTGACTTCCTGTATGCCCTGCAAAGAAGTGGGTGAGAGGGAAGGAGCTGTGAATGCGTGATGAGCAGCTGGCTTTTATTTTTAAACACATTATTGCTACCCAGATTTTTTTGCTAGAAACATGGAAGGGGACTTACTAAAGAATTCTAACAAATAGGAATATCATTTCAAATAGGTGCTAATGAGATTGACATGATCTTTTTAGAATAAAGTCTTCTCTCTGTAATCTATTTTTTCAGTCTATAAAATTGGGAAAAGAAGAACACAATGAATGCTGAAAGATGAAAAATGCCATAGATTTCTTGTAGGCCCTCAAGGAATATTTGGAAAGCCCGAGTCAGTCTTTCTTCACTACGGAAATAGACTTTTCCTTCAGGGAGTACAGTTTGAATGTTCATTAAGTATGAGAACCTTCATGTCATGCTCCTGTAACACCAAAGACCTTTGCTCAGAGTGAAGAATCCAAAACTGGCCTCGGTAACTGAGGTGCTACAGTATTATTTTGATATACAAAGGTCTGAATAAAGTGAAAGTGTAACACTTTGAAAGCCCCAAGGAGTGTCAACCAAATGCTCACTCTTTTTTGAAACCATCTGGTAGTAAATCTGGAAATGATAAGACAATTTGCCCATAACCAAATTGTTTTATAGGCTTTATGGTCAACGTATGGAGCCAATTTCTATAAACTCTTATTAAGGATAAGGAAAAGAAAAAGTCCACCAAGACCAGTAGGGTAATATGGAAGACTAATCGAGAAGAATATAAGTGAGTACTGGTGCTCATGGTAGACTACAGAATACTCCACATCTAAAGGATAGAATAAAACTTAAAACAAACAGGAAACACTGTGCAGGCCAAACAAAGCAAGTCTGTGGGTCAGATTCAATCTGACAGTGCCGATTCATAGCTTCTACTTCTAGCTGGGGTTTAGCTCAGTTTGTGGAGTGCCGCTCTGCATTCTCTGAGGTCCTGGGTTCAATTCCCAGCACCCAAAGGTGGGAGAAGGACGTGGCAATCCACTCAGTGAGGCAATGCCAAAACAATCAGCCACTGAAAACCCTATCAGGGTTGCTATGAGTGCATCAGGTACTGCTCAATGGCACCTAACAACAACAACTTCTAGCCAATGCTGTTGTTGTTGTTGTTAGGTGCCATCAAGTCGGTGTCTGACTCATAGCGACCCTATGTACAAGAGGCGAAACACTATTGTCAGTGCTTCTCTGCTCTTCATAGGGTTTTCAATGGCATATTGATTTTTGGGAGTGGGTTGCCAGGTCCTCCTCCCAAGCCTACAGTATCTGGTGTTCCCAGGCAGTCTCCCATCCAGGTACTAACCAGGCCCAACCCTGCCTAGCTTCTGAGATCTGACGGGATCGGATGCCACAGGGCTATGGCTGCAGGCAGCCAATGCTAGGTTAATAGAAAATGAGATACTTTTAATAATTTCACTTATACCAAATGAACACAGTTTCCAAACATTTTTATTCTAATGCCTGTCTTTTTAAAAAATTTTTTCTCCCTTGGATAGTTAAAATAATACCTCAAAAGTATGTGCCAATCTCAAAAAGTATTTCACCTTCAGTTTTCTGCCTATATATACCAGGAAGAGCAAAAACAAGTATTTGGAGATAACAAGAATTCTAAACCTCATATTTTCTCTTGAAATAACATAAATGAAACTTAGAAAAAGGGTTAATTTTCCTGTGTTATATAGGTAGGCTTTAAATAATATAATTGTGAGACCAAATTATAGCTGGGACCCAGTGTGGCTCAGCTTTTGTTCAGTGTCAATGGAAAACAGTAGAAAAGCGGAAAATAAATAAATATTCATCTATCTGTCTACAGATACAACCACAAATATAAAGAAATCCCCTATTTTTCTCAATAAGAAAACTCTCTGAAAAATGACTATATTCTTTTTTGACTCATTCGCCATCATGTCCCACAGTGCATCATTTTTATTTTCATGCAGTTGTTGGAGAAAGCATTTTTTGACATCATGTATGATGTCATTACTGGGAAATGTCATCTCAATAATTAAGTACCCATTTGTATAAAATTCAGCCAGGTGTGGTGGTGCACACCTATAATCCCAGGACTTGGGAAGCTGAGGCAGGTGGATCATGAGTTTGAGGCCAGCCTCTGCTACACAGCAAGACCCTATCTCAAAAAACAAAACAAAAATAAATAAAAAGTAGAAATCACTTATGTAAAATTAAGTCACTTAATTTTATTTTTATTCACATTGCTGATGTTTATCTTTGATCTCCACAACATAAAGCTATATTAGTTTGTTTTTTAAAGATCTTTAAAAGGATTCTATAACAAACATCAGCAATTGTAATTATGAAATGATATCCTAGAAGCCAACTAAACCAGTATCAAATATATTTGTTCTTTTCTTACAGATGCTGATTCCAGAATCACCCAAATTGGGCATTGGTTTAGATCATTTTAGGCCAATGTGCCTTCCCCAAACTGCACCTAGCTATTCAAAATAAGTGAAAGAAAGGGTAAAGGGTGAAAAAGAAAATATCATATATGTTGCCCTTATGGCAGAACCAGGATGCACATATATAGACTGATATATTCACAAAGAAATTATGGCTAACACTCTGAAAAATGGGAATACCAGAGCACAAAGTTGTACTCACGAGGAATCTGTACATGGACCAGGAGGCAGTTATTCAAACAGAACAAGGAAATACTGCTTGGTTTAGTCAGGAAAGGTGTGCATTAGGGTTGTATCCTTTCACTGTACCTCTTCAATCTTTATGCTGAGCAAATAATCCAAGAAACTAGACTTTATGAAGAAGAAGAAAACAGCATCATGATTGGGGAAAGACTTGTTAACAACCTGCATTATGCAGATGACACAACTCTGCTTGCTGAAAGTGAAGAGGATTTGAAACATTTACTGATGAAGATCAAAGAACACAGCCTTTAGTATGGATTGAGCCTCAACATCAACAAAACAAAAATCCTTACAACTAAGTCAGTATGCAACTTCACGATAAATGGAGAAAAGATTGAGGTTGTCCATGATTTTGTTTTACTTGGTTCTACAATCAACACCCATGGAAGCAGCAGTCAAGAAATCAAATGATGCATTGCTTTGGGAAAAGCTGTGGCAAAAGATCTCTTTAAAGTATTGAAAAGTAAAGATGTTACATTGAAGATGAAGGTGTGCCTGACCCACACCATGGTATTTTCAGTTGCCTCATATGATTGTGAAAGCTGGACATTAAACAAGGGAGACAGGAGAAGAACTGATGCTTTTGAATTATGGTGCTGTAGTTAAATATTGAATATACCATGGACTGCCAAAAGAACCAACAGATCTGTCCTAAAAGAAGTGCAACCAGAGTGCTCCTCGGAAGCAAGGATGGCTAGATGGCATCTTACATATTTTGGACATGTAGTCAGGAGGACCAATCCCTGGAGAAGGACATCATGTTTGGGAGAGTGGCAGATCAACAACAACAAAAAGGAAAACCCTCCACTAGATGTATTGACACTGTGTCTGCAACAATGGGCTTAAACATAAATAAGATCATGTGTCTGGCACAGAATTGGAGAGTGTTTTGTTCTGCTGTACATAGGGTTGCTATGAGTGGGACCCAACTTGACAGCACCTAACAACAACAACATACTCACAAAAAAGACATGCAAGTAAAAAGGAGACCATTGGTGCGGAGGGAGAGGATGGAGGAGGAGGGTCATGAAAGGGTAAGGGAGAAGTTAGTGTATGCAATGTACAATGAAATGCATGTAATGGAAACATAATGAGACCCATTAAGTTGTACATTAAAGATTACTAATAAGAAAAAGTTTAAAAAGAAAACACACTCATAATATGACAGACTTTGTAGGATGTGACCGGTTCTTCTCTTCTGAGGGACACTTTTGATAAAAGAAAACACTCCAGGTTACAGTTAGTACATATGCTAATCTAACAATTCCAATGTTATTTAGTCTTTTAGAAAAGATAAAAAGAATGGAGGTGGGATGGTGTCCTTAATGTCTAACAATACCACTTAACCATCTATCTGCTGCTATTTTCCACATAGGCAGCAGCTGCAATTCTATAAATCTATTCCCCATTCTCCACTCCCCACTACAGAATTCTTCCCCCACATGCACCCAGCATGTCTCCCACTCACATCATTGGCTGACAATATGTTTCTTTCATTCTCATCTCTGGCTTCCCCTCACCTCCACATGGTTCCTCTCTTCCCTCTCCACTCTAACCCCAGAGCCTGACTTTATGTTCCCCACATAAACATTTTGCAAGGTATAATCTGATCTCTTACTTCATCTGTTTTTCTTGGGAAATCTGCTTGTTACCCAGATTCTGAGAAAAGGTAAGTCCCTGTTGACCATAGAACAAGAACTCTTCCTTTTCCAAAGGCAGAAAGAAAGGAGAAAGCCCTTATAGCCATTAATCCTTCTGATCCTCCCTATGCTTGAATAGACATATCCTGTCCTGTGTGCCTCACTGTGGAATTGCATAACCACATCAAGAAAGTTACAAGCAAGCCCCTACATGCCACTGAAAATGTAATCTTTCTCAAACACAATGTTAAAGTCTTTCATTTGATCTGCACATACTTCTTTCAAGAATGTTTCTACAGGAATTTTTGTGGTAGGAAAAGTTAATCTTGTGCTCCAATATGTAAGAAAAGAGGTCAATTGGTGGAAGCTTTGCTTTGTATTTACCAAAAGGAGGAAACAATCAGATTTGGGGACTTTACTAGATTTTAAGTGGAATGAGAACAATATTTTTTAATTAACTCAGAGAATTTTCATCCATAACTGATTCTGGCAATCCACCTAAATTGACTTTGAAAAACAATCATCCCTGTGGGTCATGAATCTGGACAGGGCTTAGCCTGGGCTGAGGGAAGTCAGTGGAAGTCAGCTGGCAGCTGGCCTTCCCTTAGAGTATCTATGTCAATGTCAGGCACATGCCTGGTCCTTGGTAGAGGTGGCTGGAAGGCTGCACTGTGCTGTACCCCTCTCATCTCTGTATGATCTCAGACACTCTCCATTAGTCTTTCCAGGTCTTCAGACTGAGCACACAAAGCAGTTTAGGGTCTCAAAAGGAAGTGCTCCCAAAGACAGGAGGAATCTGCCAGGCTCTTAAGGGCTGAGTTGTAAATTAGCACATTGTCACTTCAGTTGTATCCTATTGGTTAAAACAGTTACAAGTTAAACCAGATCTGGTGAAGATTCTTGCCATTTGATATAAAACAAACAAACCAAACCAAACCAAAAACAAAAACAAAAAAAAAATTAATAATTGACTTTGTCTCTAATCTACCCTATTCGAGTACCAAGATCTATATTAGGAAGGCTCAGGTCATTTGGTTTTTTCCATAGCAGAGGTTAGCAAACTGTGGCCTCCTGCTAAACCTGGCCTTCCACCCATCATTGCAAACAAAGATTTATGGAAAGACAGTTGCAGTTAGTCAGTTATAACCTGTTTATAACTGTTTTTACACTACAACATCAGAACTGAGTAGCTACTACAGAGATGTTGTTGTTAGGTCAGATCACAAAGTCTAAAACACTTATCGTCTGACCCTTTATATTAAAAAAATAACTTGTTAACCACTGTACTATAGCATAAAGATAACCCATGCTATCACAGAGCATCCCTCTTACAGCCCTGGTAAATTGCTAGGCAGAGAAAGAGGAGGAGGAAGAGAGCTGGAAGGAGAGAAGCCCAGACAAATGTATCCCCTGGCTCTTTTCTTTTACTATAGACCCCCCAGAGGAGTCTTTAGTAAAAACACACAGATGTAGGGAATGAGGTTACCATGGGTGAAGGCAAGCAGCATGGAATGCTCTGTTGACTGTCCTGGGGAGGGGACGAGATGGCAGGCCTTTGGGAGACCTGTGCTCAGGCACTGCCATTCTGGCCAGGCACAATCCTGCAGCAGATGATCTGGGATACAATGCCTTACATGGGACCTGCTAGGAGTTGTAAGGCCCTATGAGCTTTGGCAAATAATTGCATAGAGGTGGGAACTCTTGAAGGGCAGGTTGGAGAGTTTATGACCAGGGCAAATGTCTTGAACAAGACATATCGCTGTGATCATCAGTCCAGTGACAGCACCAGAGGCCTCATTTTGAGCAGAACAGTGAGAATCTGAAGCTCCCCATATGGACATAGGCCCTTTCACACACTCTACCACCCCTGCCCACCCTCTCCAAGAAGAATAAGAAGAGGAGAAAGTTGAGCTGTCTAAGAAAAACAGCTTACACTGGAAGAGACTCTGCCTCCATAAATTGTGGCAAGTCCAAATTTTGTATCTAAGCTCACTCTCCCAACTAATGAATAATGTAGGCCTGAAGAATGTCAGATTATTTATTGTTGTTGTTAGGTGCCATCTAGTTGGGTCCAACTCATAGCTACCTTATGCACAACAGAACAAAACACTCCCCGACACTGTGCCATGCCCAGCACTATTGTCAGTGCTTTTCTGCTAGTCATAGAGTTTTCAGTGGCAGATTGTTTCAGGAGTAGATTGCCAGGTCCTTCTTCCAGATTATTTATAGGAAATAAATAAACACTTCTTCTTTTTTTTTTCTTTTTCAGTACTGAGAGTCTGAACCCAGGGCCTTGCACATACTTTGCCAAGGCTGGGCTGCACCCTCAAGCCCTTTTTAATTTTTTTTTTTTATCTTGAGACAGGATCTGGCTAAATTACCTAGGCTGCCTCTATCCTCGAACTTGTGATCCTCCTGCCTGTGCCTCCCACATTGCTGGGATTACCGGCATGTGCCACCATGCCAGGCTTTTCTTTGAACACTTGAGTGTAGAATATAAATTTTAGACCTTGTTACTGTGAGATTCTATGAGCTTCTTACATTGTTTTAGGTTGAGGCTACATTGTAAAGGTTTCTAACATCATTGCTAGGCTTTAACATCAAACTTGTAATGGAACTGGAATAACTTCTTTCTGGAGAGATGGAGGACATTCCTGTGGTAGGTCATACAGTGAAGTTTATGAGCAGCTTGGCCCAGTTCCACCATGGTTTGGATGGATAATGACCTTGGGCAATGCAGTATAATATAACATTGAAAGGGAGCCACTAAGGCTAGGTTCCTACCAAGAAATAACAGTAGAGTTAATTCAAATGACTCCCTAGCAAAGTTCCTGCCTCCACCCCAACAATACTATCATTCTGTTTAACACATTAAAGTGTGCGGGGCCACTTTTCTTCTTTGCTAGTGAACAAATCACTGGCTATGTGAAAGAAGCGGTGGGGGAGTAGTTTTAACTGGAGAGTTCAAGCACAGATATGGCACTGTGATTTTTCTCTCATCGGGTCTTGGTATGGCTGGCAGTAATTGCCTAAAGGCCCAAGTAAATAAGATCCTGGGTTGGAAAATAAGAGGACCTCTTCTCTGAGGAGGCCAATGTGTTCCTCTGAGGCATAGACAAAGCCATCTAGGAAAACTGAGCTATTTGCGTACAGGAGCCGACCGTGGGCCAAATTTCAAACTGGGTTGTCTATTTCTATGTAGCAAACCAACCCAAAACTAAAATCAATTTTATTCTCACTCATGATGCTATAGGTTGTGTGAACTCAGCTGTGTGGTTTTGTGCCATGTGGTATCATCTGGAGCCACAGGCACCTGAAGATCATCTTGTTTTGGAAAATGTAAGATGTTGCTAGAGCCTGCGTGGCAGCTATTGACCAGAGCACTGAAGTTGCCCTCCACATGGTCTCTCCATGAGACCAGGGCCCCTTAAAGCATGGTGACTGGGTTCCAAGAGGAAGGAAGTGGACATTCCACTGCTCTTTGGCCTGGACTTAGAAGTCTTAGAATGTCACATCTACCACATCTACCACAAAGCAATCATAGGGCCAGCCGAGGTTCAAGAGGAGGGGAAATAAAAATTATCTTTTGATATGAGGAGTGGCTTGGGCATCCAGGGAGGGCAGGGATTGCTGGGAACTTCATTAGTCAGGGTTCTTGGGGGAGACCGAATCAAGAGGATAGAATCAATAGGATCCTATTCACATGGAATAGGTTTCTGTCCTATCCAGAACCAATAGTGTAAGTTTCTACTTCTCCAGAGAAAGAAAACTAAGAAAGAAGGAGAGAAAAAGAAAGAGAGCCAGAGGGAGAGGCAAAGAGAGGGAGGAAAAGGGGGGGGGGGAGAGAGAGAGAGAGAGAGAGAGAGAGAGGGAGATCGACAGAGAGAGAGAGAGAGAGAGAGAGAGAGAGAGAGAGAGAGAGAGGGAGAGAGAATCTATTTTAAGAAATTTAGCTCACATAATTGTGGAGTCTGCCAAGTCCAAACTTCGAAGGACATGCACTTGGGGTCCATAGGCTATATGTGCCAAGATTCTTTCCTTGATTTTGATTGAGGGAGGTCAGTCTTTTTATGTTAAAGCCTTTAACTGGTTGGATAAGGCCCATCCACAGTATGAACGGTGATTCACTGATGAAGGAATAATGTTAACCTCATCTACAGAAACACCTTTCCAGAAAAATCAAGAATATTTATCCAAATATCTGGGTACTGTAGCCCAGCAAAGTTGACATATAAAATTTGATGCCACTGGAGACAACTTTGGAGCCTGGCTACTGCAGAAGGCTCTGTTTTCTGCCTTTTTATTTTCCACAGGCAGCAGAGTCAATGAGATATTTCCAATGTTGGTCGCTACACAGGGATGTTTCCTTTGGCGCCCAGGGAATGGAGTGTTCTGAGGACTGTGGCGAGTGAAGCAGAAAGAACACCAGCTAGGAACCCAACCATCAAGGATGCAGGACAGGCTTGTGACTTCACCTCCCGAGCCCTGAGCTTCCCACTCCAATTGTGCATTCTAGAACTATGGCCTATGTATCAACAGGAGAAGACTAGAGGAGACCAAGGCTAGCCCTACCCTCCCAAGCACTGTATGTGATCTGCAACAGTGGCTGTCTGGAGACAGTGTTGTCTTTTCTGTTTTGTTTTGTTTTTAAAAAGCAAAATTTCCCAGTTGATAGAAGGAGAGAGCAGCACCTAGTTCAGGCAGTGGGAAAAGATGAATTTTTAACTGGTGGAATTTGGAAGATGCTGGTCAAACCTTTATGGTAAACAACTTTCACTTGTATTTATGTGTGAGACTGGATTACCCTCTGGGCTGGATGGAAACATCACAAAACTTGCATTTTACCCTTTAACACAGTGCCAGGTTGTGGGATGAATGCAGAACAAGTATATCCACTTTTCAATCTCTGAAAGCTTTTCCCCTGTGTACATTTGGCCTCAGGGAAGTCCTTTTGGTTGAAAAATTTTTTTCTGGGGATGTTTATTAAACACACACACACACACACACACACACACACACACACACACACACATACACACTCCTTCAATGGGTTGTTGAAGAGAACTCTTTCAACTAACATTCAGGGGAAGAATAAATAGACTCTCAGGTCTCAGAGAGTGATAACATGCAGTGAAAACTCAGAGCAGAAAAACTGACTTCAAAATACAGATGGGCATCTCTACAAATACATGCAAATGCATAGGAAAGGTTCTAGAAGGATATCTACCAAATATAACCATAGCTACACTGAGCAGGGAATGGTGTTGGGATGAAGAAGGGGGCATTTCACATTTTATTCTATGTACTTATATTCTTTTAAAATCTTATTCCAAGGAAGAATTCATTTAATTCTATAATTTTTAAAAACCGTGCAATAGGGCATGCATTAGTTTGCTACGGCTACTCTAACAAAGTACCACAAACTGAGTGGCTTAAACAACAGAGATTCCTTGTCTCACATGTCTGGGGTCCAAGATCAACATGTCAGCAAGGTTGGCTCCTTCTGAGGACTTTGAGAATCTGCTTCATGCTTCTCAGCTGGCTTCAGTGGTTTGCTGGCAGTCTTTGACACTCCTTAGCTTCAAAAAGTGTCATTCTAATCCCTGCCTATACCTTCACATGACATTGTGTGTGTGTGTGTGTGTGTGTGTGTGTGTGTGTATGTAAAAATTTTCTCTTTTTTAAGGATATTAGTCACATTGAATTAGATACCCACCCTACTCAAGTATGACCTCATCTTATCTATTCCCAAATAATGTCACATTCTGCTGTATCACATCAGGGGTTAGGACATCTACATCTACATCTACATCTAAACAGACACAATTCAACCCGTACCCAAACACAAGGCAAAGATGGGTTTCTTGTACTTAAAACCACACAAAACAAAGCAAAAGATAAAACTAAAAACCACTTTTCAAAGACTTGTGGACAACACCCTGCTGGACAGGAGCTCTGGCAGGATCATGATCAGGTCATTATCTTCCTAAGCTTCAATCCTGCCCCTGTAAAGTGGGGCCAAAAATATCTGCCTTCATTTCTCTATCAAAGTATGACAAAGGACAAATGAGATGATGCATGCAAAGAGTTTTATGCTGGGCAGGGCTCAGGTGAGTTTGTGGAGACTTGAGCAAGGAGTACAGAGACTGGAGATGAGCTGGCCAGCTCTACAAAGCAAGCGCGCTCCTGAATCAGTGAGGAGAAGCAGGTATGTGCCTCGCCCTTGAAACCAAGAGATGATAGGAATCACACGCAGCTTTCCTTCAGAGATGTAGGAGGGGATATCAGGAATAAAATTGGCACATTTTAAGGCTTTAATTCAGTGCACAGGAAGACTTTTCAATCAAACAGATCTTTAATTATTTTCTGTGCTTCAAAGCATGATCAAGGGGAAGCACAAAAGCCAAGGGGGAAATAAACTTGTGACCTTGGCTTAGAGCCATAGTTCTTAACGTTATTTGGGTCATAAATTCCCTGCAGAATCTGATTAAAAACCATAGATGTTTACCTCAGAAAAGTCACCTAGACAGTTTTACTTGTAATTTCCAGGTCATGAACCTCAGGTTCAGAATCTCCAATTTGGATTACACTTCTTAAGATAGTAGAAGGCACTTGAATACACATAGAAGGCTTTAGAAAGGAAGTACTTTAGAAGGAGCCAGAATTTATTCCAGATCAATGATTTAAAAAAAAAGAAAAGCCCTCATTCCCAGTAAAAGAGAATTGCAAAAGCTTTCTATGTACATTGGTGGGGGGTGGGGGTGGTCCTAGAATAGCTGACCTTTTTGACCTTGAGTTGAGGGTTTCTGAGAAGCCTCTGCTAGATAACTCTCAGTTCATGCCCAATGATGAGTTCTATGGGTAGAAACAGTGACATTGTCATTTGGGGCTTTGCTTCAGGGAAGAAACAAAGTGCAACAGCAGCCTCTTTGAGTTTCAGTAGTTTAGTTCCTGCCGATGTGAGAGAATATCTGAGACACTGAGAGAATGGCTTCCTGTAAGGGAGCTTGGAGAGCACGCAGACCATACGGTTGCCACATTGGAGGGGAAGAGAAGAGTATTTAGAAGTTAGGGCTCTGAGATAGGAAACTCAGAGCTCTGCTCATGTCCTCACTGTGGTGGGGAAATAAGAGCGCTAGATGGGTTTGAAGCAGGATAGAAAGACAAAGAAACTTGGGGAACATGGAAAGGAAAAGAGCTTTCACTCCAGGATCTGATTTGAATCTCACCAGCTGAGAATCAAGAGCTTTGATACAACTACTGAGAAAATTGCTGCAAGGATTGCCTACACAGAGACATGACTTTTAGAGACATTTTAAATGGCAAAAATGTTAAAACAGCAATAAGCAATGCTTAGGGTCAAAATACATGAAACCTCTTAGTGTAACATAATTTCACAAATTGGATCAGGGACCATGCTTATGCCCAGACAACTCCCTTGGGCCATCTTCCTATAAACCTACTTTAGTGACACCTCCCTAAACCCACCTTGCAAAGGCAAGGACACACACACACACACACACACACACACACACACACACACACACACACACACACATATTATTAAGAATCCCATGTTTATGTCTTAACCATGTACTATTAAGATAGCTTTGTTTCACTCTCTGATTCATCCTGAAATTCTTTTCTTGGATGAATCCAAGGACCCAGCTTAACCTGAGGAAGTCTCAACCAGGGGAACTCCTCAGGCTAGATAGCAATGCTGAGCTGCATCTCTCTGCTGCACTGCCCCTGACAGGTTGAGGGAGCCAAGGACAGGACAGGACAGCAGCCTCATTCCCAGGTGCATTTACTTGAAGAGCTGAGTCTGAGCATGCTGTTCCTCAGTGCCATGAAGGCATGGTGGCGTGTTTTGCACATACTAGAGAGTGGTCCAGAGGTGGTAAAGGGTCTCAAACAGATCTGTGAGCAGCAGTTCAGTAGAAGGATGCAGCTCAGCATCCTAGCCTGAGGAGTTCCCCGAGGCCAGACCTCTACTTAGGTGAAGCAGGGTCCTTGGCTTTGTTGCAGAAAAGAATGTGAGGAGTCAGAAAGAGTGAAACCAAGTTACAGAGTTTATTAAGTACATGCCTTAGAATAGACGTGGGCAGAGAGAGAGGAGAGAGAGAGAGAGAGAGAGAGAGAGAGAGAGAGAGAGAGAGAAAGGGAGAGGGGTATACATCCAAGACATGGATGTGAGCTTGTCAAGAGGGAAAAGAAAGAATGAAGTGTATGGATGGGCATGTGCTCCCTCCAGTTTTATTTAACCTAGGGTACTTTCTCTGTGACATCTGTCCTGGGTGCCTAGGTCTGGGTGCCTAGTGTGATGTGAGCCTCATGCTCCACCTAGAAGGTCCCCTGTCATGGATTAGAGAGGTGCCAATAAGATCGAAAGAATTTCCATTGTTTAGGTTTTTTTCTATTGGAGGAATATCCCTTTAGTAAAATGAGATTATAAGGTGGTTTAGGAGGTACACTGTATGACTTTACAGACAAGAAGAGTCATGAGGGAGTTGCCAGGGCATGTTTCAAGGAAGCACAGAATTTCAGAGGGGAAAGCAAGGTCAAACTAAAAGTTTACACACATTTTGTCCCCAAGCACAGCTTATTGCTATTTTAACATTTTCATTATTTAACATCTCTATGGGAGAAGGATGTGGCAGTCCACTCCTGAGGCAATCCCGAAAAAATCAGCGGACCTCAGAGCAGTTTTCTTGGTAGTTGTGTCAAAGTTCTTGATTCTCAGCTGGTGAAAGTCACACCAGCTCCTGAGGTGAAAGCTCCTTCCCTCTTCATATCCCCCAGATTTCCCTGTTTTTCTCTCCTGTCTCAGGTCTATAGTGTTTCCTGCCACTGGGGGTAGCCCAGATGTGGCACATTCTTTCTGAGAGCCTGGGAGGATGAAGGAAGAGTTCAGGGCTAGGTGGGCCTTGCAAGGGCCTTACAGTTGGAAATGAAGGACAGCTGTGCCAACCACGTGGATCAATGACCCAAGATCCCAGAGATGAGGAGAGTCTGTCCCAGAGCAGAAGATGGGATGACCACAGTGGGACCGTGGCAGTATGTACATCTTTCTCCTCTCTCCCTCCATTTCCCAGCTGAGATGCACCCCTGGATACACTGAATGATTGAGCTAGCAGGAATGCCAAAAGGATGCAGGAATTAAGTTTAGCATATACACACATTTGTGTTTCATTTCCTATTTTCCAAAGATCATGCTTCTGACACCATTACATTTCTGTGTAGCCCTATGCAAAGGAAATTTTCTTATTGCTGGGACCAATGATATTATTGGGATTTTGTGTTAACATCTGGGCAGCCATCTTGGTTTCAGTTGCCATTTCATAAGTTTCTGCCTTGAGGAAGTTTAGTTTGAATACTTAACTTGGCTTCTCCATATTGCCCCGACTTACCTAATCTATTATCCCATCTGGCCCGAGGCTTACCCCCTTTGGACATAATCTGATTTAAAAATGGCATGGTCAGGGGTGGTGCTGTTTGTGGCGCCAGTCAGAACCACTCCTGTAACGTCCTCCTCAACTGGAAAACTCCACTATACCCCCATATAAGGAGCCATCTTGCTGTACCTTGCTGATGTTCTCACTTCCAGAGGCAGCCACTCTGTCCTTCTGCTTTTTAAAATCTCTCCTGTGAGTTCTTGAGTGCAGAGTAGTCTTTGAGAGATACTTTCAGACATCTCACTGATTTTTTTTCCTTAGAACATTTGTATAAACTAAAGTCAGTTATATTGGTTACTAGGATATCAGCAGCCTGGGTTTCATTCTTCCAGAATTAATGAGATAACCCCTTTTTTGTAGCCTGCAGCTGTACCACTGTGGTGTCAGATCTGGAAGCTAAGCAGGGTTGGGCCTGGTTAGTACTTGGATGGGAGACTGTTTGGGAATACCAAGTGCTGTAGGCTTGGAAGAAGGACCTGGCAACCCACTCCCAGAAAACAATTGGCCATCGAAAACCCTATGAATAGCAGAGAAGCACTGACAATAGTGTTTTGCCTGTTATACGTAGGGTTGTAGGGTCACTAAGAGTCGGAACTGACTCGATGGCACCTAACAACAACTGTAACTTTTTTGTAATACTGAATTAAAATGGCTTGAGCAACCAGCCTGTGTAAGCAGACAAATGTGGAGCCTCTCCAGACCCCCCTGGAGTGTTCAGAAGACTCTTGTATCTCAAGCTTCCTCCTCTACTGCATCATCAGCCTAAGGGCCAGGTTCCCATGTGTGTGCATGGGGCTTCTATTCCACATCCCATAACCTCATGTCACAGGCCACCCCGTTTCCCATTCCTCTCCATAGTACCACTGACACCAGGCTATGTTTGCAGCAGATGCTACTTATTGAAGGTTTGTGGAGGAGCCACAGCATCCAGAAAACAACTTACAATCAAGAGGGAGACATTCTCCAAGCACTCCCCCTCCCAGGAGCCCTTGCTGGCCATGATTTCTCCCTCCCTCCCCCAGCCTCACCAGCAGCTGCAGTGATGCTGAGGCTCCTCTGGTGACCCAGCCTTCTTTTGCTCTTCTCTGTGCAGAGCAATGTAGTCATTTCTTTGTTCTGCTCTATTCTTCAGTGTTTTGCCCCGCAGCCTCATTTTTTTTGTATCTCAACGTGCAATCAACAACAACAAAGGCAGTTTCCACCATTTGCATTTGAAGTCACAATTGTTTTTCTCTCTGCTTCCATCCTTATCTCTTGAGAATAAACAGGCACAACACCCACCTTGATTTTGGGCAGAGGGTTTTGGTACAGTTTACAGCCTGCAAAGTGCCCTCTTCCCTCAGCTGTCATATACTTGCTTGTCCACTTTTAATGGGGTGACTGAGCAACAGGACAATATGGCCAATGTATTCATGTTGGCCATGTCTTATTTGTCCAGAGGCTGCTGCTGATCACTCGGCTTTGTAGCAAGCCACAGTCGTTGGTAAGACAAACAAAACAAACACTCAGTGCAACTTGGTCTTTTCACAAACACAGCCCACATCCTTCTGCAGGAAGAATTATGTACCTGAGCTCCTTCACTGTGGAAATGAAAATAAGGAAGCATTAAGAGAGGAGAAACCCGAGGTAAGAGATGACTGAAAATAGTAGTCAAACAAAGCAGGGGAGATGTCTAGAATACTAACAGCAAACAACAAGTCAGCAATAATTACTAACATAAAAATATTAGCTTTATTCTCTTCTCAGGTTTCACATCGTCACATGCTGCAAGCTAGTGGTTTGGCTAGAAGGAATTTACTTAAGGAAAATTGAATATGCTATTACCTAAAAAATCATGTGGTTTAATTTTAAGAATGTTTTTAGTTAAGGGAGAAAATAAGGTTAAGGGTTTATTGATACAGTTCTTATTACATTCTGGAATAGCCAGGCTAGAATGCGCTAGAAGGAGCCCACCCCAGACACTCCCAGAAGCCAGGGTTGTACCTGTGGACAGAGAGCATGACCACAGAGAAGGAGTGCAGGGAACTTGCCTCAAATAATCCCTTCATCAGCAGCCTGAGCAACCTGCAGCAGTCACCGTGGGGTCAAGCCTCCTCAACTAGAGTGAACTGAGTCCTTGCAAAATCTTTGATACAGGAAGGGATTCATTGAAAAATATAAATGACTTGGAGACACAGTCCCTGCACCAAGATGCTTCACCACTTGCTTCCTTTGGGAGTGGACTCCTCTGAAATACGACATTTGCCCTTACGGCCAATATAAACACAAAACTTTACACAGAAACACACTTCCATCTTCGGAATGCATTGGCATGATTGGTTTATCAAATTAGTCAGCTGAAAAGGAGACCCGTGTTTTGAGGGTATGATTTGATGCAGAGATGGAGAAGAAGGAAAGACCTCAAATACAGATGTTAAATGACATTTCAAATAAGGCACATCGATAAAATGGTATAATATGCAGGTATAAAAGAGAATGAGCTCATTCTGAATGCACTGGCAGAAAAAGAGCTTCAGGATATACTGTTAAATTAAAAAAATAATAAAAAGCAAAACAGAAAGCAGTTTGTGCGGTATACCAACAAAGTATACCAGGAAAAGGGTAAAATAATAATATATTTATTTGAATATGATTTTTATTTGCATAAGGACACACTAGAATAAGATACCAAAAGTAATAAAAATAGTAACTCTCAGGAGGTCAGAATGAGTTATGATGGGATAGGGAGAGGGATAGGTACATATAAGGGTGGAAGTGAGACTTCTAAATGTCTTTCTTGTGACACTGTTTTGATTTTTGACCTTCATGACTATATTAGGTACTCAGATATATGACCTGAGCAAAATAGTAAATAAATAACCTGCTTCCCTTCTTCTTCTACTGAATTGGGCTTTTCTGTCCTTTAAAGCTCACATAGATGGGAAACTTAGATGGGAAGGGTGGGAGGGGGGGAAGCATAGGGGAGGGTAAGGGGTAACCTATATGAATAATGTTTATCAAAATGCATATATGGAAATGTCACAATGAAAAGCATGTCAAAATGAATCACATTAAGATGTACATTAAAAATTTCTAATTAAAAAAAACTCACATAAATCTCCACATTGATCTATTCTTCAATAAGCATGAAAGCCCCCTGCATGGTTAGTGCTATGCCTGGTGCCCCCCAGGTGTGAAGTTGGCCTGGTGAGCAGAGCCCCACACACCTCGGTCATCTGGACTCTGATAGCTTATCAAAGTGGAGCTACTGAGCAGACAACTTACTGTGGAGGCCAAAAGCTTCATGAGCCTCCTTGGACTTTTGTACCTTTGGGCAGTGTGTTCCACAACACTGCCCTCTGGGCTCCCAAACTCCCTGTGGTTCACAGTCTGTTCTGCCTATGAGGTCATGTAAGGTGGGAGCCCTATCACATTCACTTGTAGCTTGGACAGCCCAGTTCCTTGTATACAGTGGGCACCCAGTGAATACTGTTTGAATGAATGAATTGCTAAGATGTTTCCCAGAGTGGGCAGCAAGAGGTGATTGGGATCTAGGAGGAAGGTGGGGATGGGGGTGGGGGCCTCTCGTGATGGGAAGTGACTGCTAAAGTCTTTGGAGCAGGGGGTTGGTTGTTAGGTGCCATCAAATCATATCTGACTCATAGCGACCCTCATAGGGTTTTCAATGGCTTGTTGTTTTGGTATTGCTTCAGGAGTGAATTGCCACATCCTTCTCCCATTTTTGCAGCGCTGGGAATCGAAGTTGGGACCTCAGAGACTGGAGAGCGATGCTTTACCAACTGAGCTAAATCCCAGCTGGGAACAAGGGGCATGTAAAATTCAAGGCTTGTTTCTTCTTAATTAGGCCTAAACAGGAATGAGTTATCCTTGTCAACCTCTGCCCAGTGCTGGATCTCTTCATGAAACCCTAAAAGGCACTCAGAAATGATCAGACTTTGAACCTAGAGTTCTAGACATATGGAGCTCAGGAACAACTATCCAAATATCTCTCAGCTCAGCAAGTTCTAGATTACCTCTGCTCACTGTCTCAGGACACTGGTCATTAATCATAATAAATACCAATGAAGTCAAGTTCACATTTCACAATGAAATACTAAGAAATTGAAATTCAGACATGGAGATAACACTATAATTTGTCTTAGAGATTTACCTGCTGTACTCTGCGTGAACGGATTTTTAAGTAGATCAGTTTCAAACCTAAGACCCTGTTTTGCAAATGTGGCAACTTAAATCATTTCCTGAAAAAGAAAACATTTCTTCAAACTCTGTGTCCTTCTTAGATATGGATCACCTTCCAGGGTCAACTTTGAAAGCAATTTATGACAACTTAGCCTCTGGCCTCCCCTTTCAACAACACGTGTCCTGTGGATGATTCTCCCAGCTTGGTCATCAAAGTGGACCCTCCTCTTGCAAGGTGCTCCTGCATAGTAAGCATTTATTTATGTGATTTTGCCTGTCACCTCGATTCACCGAGGAGGGCTAACCAGTGAGGACCGGCTCCCCTCCAGCTTTAATTACAGTAGGCCCAGAGATGAATGAAAGTCCTTGGGGAGGGGACACAAAGGACAAAGGTCACAAAGGGAAAGTGGTTTGAGCTGTCACCTTCATCTTTGGACCCGATAAGTTGCAGGCCAAGTTGAAAAGAAAGTCACTGAGCTTGGTCAGCAACTGAAGGCCTCCAGCATCAGCATTAAGCTAATGAGACAGAGACAAATTAAAACCATTTTCAGGATCAACAGCTGTCCTTGGGCCACTTGCTCATAGTTGGCTTTCTGTTTTCCCAGGCCTCCTGCAGGTGCAGATCTGGGAGGGGAGAGAAAATGAGGTTTGACTGTGAGAGGAGGCCTCACAGGGCAGGCTGTCAGAAGCTAACTCCCTGCTCTCAAATTCTGCCGGAGAGCAGAGGGACACACACAGTCAAGACAATATGAAGGAGAATTGATTCAAAGGAGAAAAGAATAAACCAGGAAACTGGGAGACAAAGCTGCACAATGGGCAGAAAACAAAGGCAAGGTAAAAAATAACAGCAGTACAATAGAAATTAAGTAAATAGCATAAGGAGTGGGGTAAAGTCAGAAAATGAAAACACCTAAGAGCTTTTGAATGGACAAAGGGATGTGGCACTAGGCAAAAGAGGAGCCATATAAAAGACATTGCAAACAGAAAACGAGATGGGAAGAGTGTGTATGCAACACACACTCAGGATAATAGAAGGAACAAAGGTAAAATATAGAAAGTTAAAATCCTCTGTAATTTCTACCTGTACCCCACTCTTCAAAATATTTACATATTTTCCCAGTCACTGGGAAGTTGAACCCAGGGCCTCTCCCATGGTAGATGATCACTCTACCATTAAGCTGGACCCCCAGCTTGTGTTTTACTTTTTATTTTGAGGCAGTGTCTCACGAAATTGAGCAGGCTGCCTCTGGCTTTGAACTTGCAATGCTCTTGCCTCAGCCTCCCAAGTCACTGGATTACAGGCGCGTGCCACCACACCTGGCCTGTCCTTCAAAATAACACCTGTTAACAGCATGGTGAGTATTCTGCCGGGTTGGTTGGGTTGGTTCCCTGTAGGTGTATAAGCATAGACATTACCAGGTGAAGGATAGGTTAAGGGGACTGAGAACTGTGGGGAGGTGTGTAACTTTACTGGGGAGACATCAAAGAACATCTATTCAACTCAAACAGAGGGCGCTGACAGACCCAAGAAATGGATTCCATCAGGTCCAACTTGGTGAACCAATGAGTTTGTTAGGGTAACTTACAGGAGGGTAGAAACCACCCAAAATCTGTATCGCTGAGAAGCCCCACCCATAGCCAATCATTTGCCTCTTGTATAGAGGTGGGAGGGATCTCAGGGGGAGGGGTCTTGTGAGGATCCTCAGGAGCATCTCATCTTGAGAGGGCTCTTGTGACCCTGCCCTCTTCCTCTTCCAGGGAATGTTAATAGGCCCAAACTCATGAGGGCCTGTGAGAGTCTTGTGAGCTTCCCCATTTTCTCCGCAAGGGAAGGCCAACAAACCCTCTACCCTTATAGGCCCAATTATCAGCAGTGTAGTTAAGACTGAGGCCAAGATCACCTGTAGATCATCACAGCTGATTTGCTTTAAGACAGCGGTAGCCACTTTCAGCCTCTAGGAAACAGCTATACTGTGGGAGGTGTGAGTGATCTGGAGATGTGGCAGGTGGTGCCAGGGCTTCTGGTGGCCCTCAGGACAGGATGGAAGTGTGAAAGAGTGAACTTCATCCAGTGTGGGATGGGCCTTAGGGGATACGGTTTAGCTTCCTCTCCTCCAAGAGGAACCATTCTGGGATGTGTTTCACACAGTTTCTCAAAGGGGCCCTGTGGCATTTAGCCCCAATTGCCTACAATGGTGACTTGCTCGCTAATGTACGTTTGATTACTTTTCCTTCCTTCCCTGTCTCCTTTCCTCAATTTCAAAGCCAAAAGTAAATAAATAAATAAGTAAATAAATAAGAAAGACAAAATTGTTGTTGTTGTTAGGTGCCGTCGAGTCGAGTCTGACTCATAGCGACCCTATGTACAGCAGATCAAAACACTTGCCGATTCTGTGCCAGGCAAACGATCTTATTTATGTTTAAGCCCATTGTTGCAGACACTGTGTCAATCCATCTGGTGGAGGGTTTTCCTCTTTTGCGTTGACCTGCCACTCTCCCAAACATGATGTCCTTCTCCAGGGATTGATCTCTCCTGACTACATGTCTGAAATATGTAAAAAAGACAAAATAAGACAGATATTTTATACCCAAATCTTTGATTCACAGTCTGCTTTGGAGAAAAACCTAAGCAGAAATAGGCCACAAGGAAGCAATGGTTGGAATGGGGAAGGCAGATATACCTGTGATATATTTAAGACAGAATATTCCCATTAAAAGGGCAAGAGGCAAAAGGGAGGAAGAAGGGCATACAACAGTTGGCTGATATTTCTAGCTTACACAATTGGTTAAATGGTGTTTATAGTAACCAAAATAGATATACATGGTGGATGGAGCTCAGGAATAGGAGAAAATGGCATTACCTAGGGCCATGTTGTGGTGCATGCAGGAAATCGAACCAGGCAAGTCCAATAGCATTTTCCAAACTGAGTTCTGTATATTATATTTTTCTTGAACAGTTGCAATATACATTATTGTAAGTCCTGTAAAATCTCCCAGAAAAGAAAACTGTTTAATTCTCCCTAGCTTCTTTGACCCTAGAATTTGCTTACTCCCTTTTCCCACACACTAAGAACCCAGAATTTATTTCCATGGCACATATACTGGGGAGAAAAACAAACAAACAAACAAACAAACAAACTATAGTGGATTTCAATTCTTCCTAATTTACTTGGAAAGAGTTTGAGTTCTTTCTTTCTTTTTCTTTTTTTCTTTCTTTTTTTTTTCTTTTCTTTCTTTTCTTTTCTTTTTTTTTTTATTTGCTGTACTGGAGTTTGAACCCAGGGCCTCACGCTTGTATACTCTGCAAGTGCTGGACCACTGAGCTCCACCCCCAGCCCATTGTTTTACTTTTTGAGACAGGGTCTTGCTAAGTTACGCAGACTGCCTCTGGTCTTGAACTTGCGATCCTCCTGCCTCCACCTCCCAAGCTGCGGTGATTACAGGCGTGTGCCACCGCCCCCAGCTCTGGAAAGAGTTTGATTTCTTATGTGGCTGGGAAAATATATGAGAATGGGCCACTCTACCAGTGATTGTGGTTGGTCTACTGCCTGACACCTGTATTGCAATCTGCTGGATTGTGCTTTTTTCATCGTGGTAAGGGAAAAATGACACCCTACAATGACATTTTATATATTTAGGAATTTGTGAAAATCTTGGGGAGCATCTTTGAGACTTTGAGGGTCTATTCATATAGATCTGGGGTTCAGGAAGCAGGTCTGTGCTGAAAGTTCAGATTAGAAAAACATTAGGAAAAATAAATCATCAAGAAAATAAATAAAATACCTGGTTCACTGAAGCTGCAGAATTAATGAGGAACAAACAAACAAACAAAGAAATAGATGTCTCTTTTCATTGCCTTACATCTTCATTTATTGTCTGAATTTTCTCACTTATTTTTATTTTACTTATTTATGTTTTGGTGCTAGGATCAAAACCAGGTCCTTATGTATGCTAAGTAATCACTCTACCTCTGAGCTACATCCCCAGCCCCTCATGTATTTTTAAATTCATAGATTTCTCTCATTCCTTTGTAAAATAGAAAGAGACACCAATTAATTTGCATTGAAAACCCAATGTGATAAGAAAGTAGGAAAAGCAAATTTAAGTTTTGAATAAAAGCAGTGAGGCTGATTTACTTTGTAAAAAGCACCAAAAAGAAAAGAAGAAAGGAAAACTTATTGAACATTTATTATCTTGAAACACAGTATTTCTTTGGATAAATAAATTTTGACTCAATTTTAAAAAGAGAACTTATGACATTACTTTATGATTATACTACAGATGGGGTAAATAGAAAGCTAAAAAAATGGATAATAAATTGCAAAATGTAGACATGGAAAGAATTTAGGCTCAAGATTATGAGGAGAGAGAGTATAAAATGAGAAAACAGAAAAGCACAAGAGGATTAATAGCAGAGATAAGAAAATGGGATAAAGGTGACACAGAAGCAATGAGGTAATGGGTAAAATGAGATGAGGAATGGGCAAGGCATGGGGAAGTATAACAAATGAGATGGGGAATAAAGTAATGAATGAGAGAAAAGATTACACAGTAAATTAGAGATGTTCATTTTATGGGCAAGGAAATGAGGAAATGGAAAAAAGAATATTAATAAAATTAATCACAGCAACCAAAGCTCTGGGAAAATGGATAATGAATGAGTTAGTGAGCACAAACAATGAATGAGGGAATGACTGAATGAAAAAAAAAAGACTCCAAATGATTGAGTGATTAAAACCATGAAAATGGAGGTAGAGAATAAAATGGAAATTAAATTAAATTGAATGAAAGAGCATCCAATAAGAAATAAGCAGAATGGCAAAAAGGAGATCTGCTGGGAAGAAATAAAAAAAAAAGAAAAAGGAAGAGACACTTCTTTTTAAACTGATCAAAACTTTGTGTAAAGTTCTGAGGTTCTGAAATTTTGTCCTAGAGCTGTCCATTGTTCTCCCTCTGCGCAGATGGCTGGATAACCCTGGGGAAGAGAAGGATTGGGAATTCTGGGGGCAGAAAGGAACAGCAACCAGGCGTAGACAAATCACTTAATTGCAAAGATGTAGCCAAAGACCATCTCCACTTAGAAGTCCTCTAATAAAGATAAAACTCTAAACCTTATACATTGCATGCTACTTTCATTTTCTGAACTACTTCAGTATCAACTTTCTTCTCTAATCTTAATTCATCATTAAAAGGAAGAATGAATCTTGTTATCACCAAGAAATCAGAAAATAAAATATCGGTACTGCGGTGGATTCCTAGCTTGGCATGTGGCCATTCATCCTGCTAAAGACTACATTTCCAGAGCCCCTTGCCACCAGGTGTGACCATGTGACTGCCTAGAGCAATTGGCTGTGAGCAGAATTGAAGTCCACCACAAGTTGGTCTTGTCCCTAAAAGAACTTCCTTTCTCCATTCCTGCTACCTGGGAGGTGGTGAAGGTGGGAACAAATGCCACTTCAGCACAACAATAGAAGCTACATGTTGGTAGGGCAACAGGAGGGCAGAGCTGAGCCAAACAGAGCCTTCTTACCAGAGGGGCACCACATATATCTGGATCCTGCTGTGAGAAAGTTTTCTCTTAAGTGACTGCATTTTGAGGTTTCATTGTTATATCAGCTTAGCCAGTGCTCTAGTTAATAGTATATTAACTGATCTTGGAATTTAAAGATGCCACTGACTGCCTATTAACATAAGGTGTGTATGTGTGTGTCTACATATATATAGGCTGGGGCGTAGCTCAGTTGGTAGAGTGTCATGCTGCACTCTCTGAGGACCCAGGTTTGATCCCCCAGCACCACAAAAATGGGAGAAGGATGTGGCAATCTATTATCAAAGCAATCCCAAAGCACTCAGAGCCATTGAAAACCCTATGAGAGTTGCTATGAGTCAGATCTGACCCGATGACACTTAACAACAACAACAACAACAACAACAACAACACACACACACACACACACACACGCACACATACACACATAGGTAAAGATATATGTGGTGTGCATTTGTGTGTGAGTATAAATGCCAATGTAGGGATGGATAAATATTATTCCAGATGTTGTTTTTGTAGTGGTGTAATGATGGATATATAGCGTATTATACATGTATATGTCTGCAATCATACCACCCTGAACATGTCCCATCTTGTCTAATCTTGGAAGCTAAGTAGGGTGGGCGCTGTTTAGTATTTGGATGGGAGACCACCTGGGAATACTGGATGCTGTAGGCTAGGGAGAAGGAGCAGCCCACTCTTGAAACAATCAGCCATTGAAATCCCTATAAGTAGCAGAAAAGCACTGTCAGATATAGTACCAGGCATGGCACAGAGTTGGGGAGTGTTTTGTTCTGCTGACATAGGGTCGCTATGAATTGAACCCCACTTGATGGCACCTAACAATAACAACAACATATGTATATATATTATATACTTTGCTGTTGTAGGGATGGATTTGTCCACATTTTTGTGAAGTCTTCCTCATGGTCATTAACATAGAGTTAAACTTTTAAATAATAATAATTTATCACTTTTTGTTTTTCAGATAGACTGTTCCAGATGAAGAGTAAGACCTATGTCTCCAAAATAGCACCACTGATTCTGTGTTCTAATCCTTGAGGAATTTTACTATATATATGAATTGACTTGGGCCAGGACAGGGAGCTTGTTTAATTGGGAAGAGCAGAGATTCTAGAACTAAACTGCCCGGACTCTTACCATTTACTGACTGCATGGCCTTGGAGAACTTACTTCTCTTAGCCTCAGTTTCATTGCCTGTAAGAAGGGGAAGATGATAGCACCTACCTCTAACTGTGGTATGGATAATCTCAGGTAATATATGTAATGCTCTCAGGACAGTACCTGGAACATAATAAGGGTAAAGGAAGTGCTTGATATGATTGCCCTTTGTTATTGCTATTAACGTTTTGCCATTTCCAGAATTGTCTGGAAAGCACCTGGGTCAGTAACATCCTCCATTTAATGGATGAAGAAAATGACTTGTGAACACCCACATTGGCATGTTGTTGTTATTGTTATTATTATTATCACTATTATTACTATTATTATTATTTTGGTACTAGATATGATTGATCCCAGGGCCTTGTACTTGGCAAGCCCTCTACCTTGAACTATATCCCTAGCCCTTTAAAAATTTTTTCTTTTGAAATAGGGTCTCACTAAATTGCACAGGCTTCCTCTGGCCTTTAATCTGTGATCCTCCTGCCTCGGCCTCCCAAGTTGCTGGGATTATAGGCATATGCCACCATGTCTGGCTTCACACTGACTTCTTAGCAGAGTTTCCAAGGTCTGTGATTTTCACAGATAGGTAATCTCATTTATTACTATTTGACTTTTCTTCCATCAAGTTTTATCTTAAAAGATATTTTTGAATCACCAAGACGGAGATTGTTAAGTAACCTCTAAAATGGTAACAATAAACCTCGTTATCTATAAGTATTTGTTAAGACCCTGGAACAGAAATACAATTTAGTTCTAATAAAGTGAGAAAGAGTTAATGTAACTTCCCCAAAGTGACACAGCCAGTGTGTGAAGCTGAGATGAGAATGTGGCCCTTTGATTCTAGAATTCTTGCTCCTAAGTTTTAACCCCTTGATGCCACTTCACAATTTACTCATCATTTAAACTTGTCCAGCCCCAGGCTTAGCCTTTTTAATGGCACCAACCTCAGGAGAGGAATTTGATTTGCCCTTGTTGGGCCTAACTTTGGTTGACTTCTGAGACCTAACCTGTCCTGGAGGATGTGAGGGAAGAGACTGCTTTAAACATACAACTACTTCAAAACTTTTCTTCTAAAACTAAACCATGCAGAGGCAAGTTAGATTTGTGAGTAGATGAGACCCATGTGCACAGGTTCATAGGACCAGATCAGGGAGATAGAATCAGCTGTCAGGCTCTGTAGGCAGGGTTGTCGACCTCTTAGAAAAGAGGATGCAGCTCAGGGGTGAGTGTGGGGAGCACGGGGCCTCCAGAGCTGGAGTGGATGGAAGACAAGGGTCTCACTAAGAATGTTAGAAGCAAACTCCATAGAGGTCAAAAAGGAAAGGAACTCAGAGCTATCCTTTAGGTTTGTCAAGTGGAAGGTCTGCCAACTTTCATGGGAACAAATTAGAAAACAAAGCCCAACTTCACAGCAAGAATTGATCTTAAGAGTTATGGAAGGCAAGGAAGTGGAGACCATGAATCTAGTTACTTTTCAAGCTAAGCTTGTAAGGAAGAGAGAGGCCCAGGACAGTAGTTAGAAGGAAAAGGGTATAAGGAGACAAAAACCATTTTGTTTTTGTCAAGCATGTTTTATAAACTGGGGAGAGTCAGTAGAAAAGAATTGGTTGAAGATGAGAGAGGAATTAATTGATGGAGATAGAGACTTCAGAGATTTTGGACAGGAAGAAGACTACATCTTCTTTTAATTACCTGGTAATTTTTGTAGAATTAGTTGATTAAAGTCAAACTAATATGCAAAAGCACTAGAAAAAATTTCAAGTATTGTGGTTATATTTGCCTATAAATTTCAATTTAAATCAGAGTAATACAGGCACATTGTTCTTAGGTGCCATTAAGTCAGGTTTGATGCATAGTGGCCCTATGTATAACAGAAGGAAACACTTCCCAACACTGTGCCATGGCTGGCACTATTTTCAGTGCTATTCATAGGGTTTTCCATGGCTGATTGTTTTGGGAGCTGGGTACTTCTCCCAAGCCTACAAGACTGAGTATTCCCAGGTGGTCTCCCATCCAGGGAGTAACCAGGCCTGACCCTACTTAGCTTCTGAGATCTGATGAGGTCAGAGGCCAGGGTGGTGTAGCTGTAGGCCATATAGGCACATAGTCAGAGAAAAAATGACTTGGATGAGTTTAAATAAAAATCAATTGTCACTCCACTTTTCCACAAACCCATCCTTTATCCAAACACAGCCACTTCTAACCATTTTATTTTTTTTTGTTTTTAGTTGTTTTTGTATTTGTCTACATTTTCTCTGAATAATATGCCTATATTACTATTTCCTGCCTGCAGTGGTAGCCCTGTGGCATCTGATCCCATCAGATCTCGGAAGCTAAGCAGGGTCAGGCCTGGTTAGTACCTGGATGGGAGACCGCCTGGGAACACCAGAAGCTGTAGGCTTGGGAGAAGGACCTGGCAACCCCCTCCCAAAAATCGTCTGCCATTGAAAACCCTATGAACAGCAGAGAAGCACTGACAGTAGTGTTTCCCCTGTTGTACAGAGGGTCGCTCTGAGTCGGATACCGACTCGACAGCACCTAACAACAACAACAACAACAACAACAACATTTCCTAATTTATCAAATGTAAATACTATTTACTGACTTTCTGCTGTGACAGATGAAAATTCATGTGGCGTGCATTGTTCACAATTCTCATAGTCCCCTCCCAATAAAATTCCTTCAGCATTTGTATTTCCTCTTAAATTACTTTTACAAATTTAAATACTGTTCTTGAAAGTTCATTGTTCTGCACATTCACTGTGTCAGTCAGTTTTCTATTACAGTAACAAGTACCAAGATAAAACATCTTAGAAAAGATGTGTTTTGGAGATCCGAATTCCTGATCGGGCATACATGCTGCCTTTGGTTTTCATGGCAGGAACATGTGGTAGAGCAAAACCCTTCCCCTCATTCCCAGGATGAGAAAGAAGGACAGGAGGGGCTGGGGTCCCACTAGGCCCTTCAAGGACATGCTCCCAATGACAGGAAGACATTCCATTACATCCCATCTCTTCAAGGTTCCACTACCTCCCAAAAGTGCCATGGGCAGGGGACCAAGCCTGTAATACACTGGCCTTTGGAGGGACATTCCAGATTCAGAGTATGGCATTCATTCATTCATTCATCATCTCATAAATATTTATCGAGTGCCAGAAACATGCCTTGTACTCCTATAAGGGCTGGAAATATAGCAGCAAACAAGCTGGGCAAGGTTTCTGCTGTCATAGAGCTCACTTTTGAGTTGTGAGGAGACAGACAGTAAATACGTAAAGAAATTATAGACCCTACCTCTCTGCTCACTATTTTGCACAATGAGGATGTCAACACCCCTACTTTTTCCCTTTCCTCTTCTAGCCTACTTTCCAATTTCCCAAATTTGCCACTTGTACTTTCATTTTCCATTGCCAGAACGTTATGTTCTGAAAGCACAATCATTATTTGGGGGTCATGTTTATAGTTTATACTAAAATGTAAAGTCAATAAACTGCTTTCCTTGCTGTGTTTAAATAAATACTGTTCACAGCACAAACATGTAGTATAGAGTGATTATGCTTTCTGTCTCTGGCAGAGTTTCATACTGCTCAGATGCTAGATCCAGACAGCCAGGGTTTGATCCTTGCTTTGCCTCTCACTAATTACACCTAAAATTATATTGCTCATATTTCTATGAAGATTACATAGTTAATAAGCATGAAGTGCTTAGAATAGCACCTGTCTGTGGTTGTTGTTGTTAGGTGCCGTTGAGTTGGTATCCGACTCATAGCGACCCTCTGTACCACAGGGGAAACACTATTGTCAGTGCTTCTCTGCTGTTCATAGGGTTTTCAATGGCAGACGATTTTTGGGAGGGGGTTGCCAGGTCCTTCTCCCAAGCCTACAGCTTCTGGTGTTCCCAGGCAGTCTCCCATCCAGGTACTAACCAGGCCCGACCCTGCTTAGCTTCCGAGATCTGATGGGATCGGATGCCACAGGGCTATGGCTGCAGGCTGTCTGTGGTTAGTGCTGCATAAACGTTATCTTTAATTTTTTTGTTTGAGGCAGGTTCTTGCTATGTAGCCTAGGCTGACCTCAAAGTTTCACTCCTCCTGCCTCAGCCTCCCGAGTGCTGGGATTATAGGCATGTGCCATGGCACTCAGCTAATGTTACCTATTATTAATACATTATTTTTTACTTTTTATTTGTTCCACTCCCCTGTGTTTTTTAGGGCATCTACTTTATCATTTTCCTAAGTGATTTCACATTCTCAGGATAGTATGAAAGCCCTTGGATACTCATACACTTCAAGTCTCTTCTTTCCCAGACTCCTTTATCCCCCTGTTACAAATAGGACTGCTTATTCTTTAGGCAAGGGCTGGGATTTAGCTCAGTTGATAGAGCGCTGCGCTGTAGTCTCTGAGGTCCCGAGTTCAATTCCCAGCACCACAAAAATGGGAGAAGGACCTGGTAATCCACTCCCAAGGCAATCCTTAAACAGTCAGCCATTGAAAACCCTATAAGGGTTGCAATGAGTCGGATACTGACTTGATGACACCTAACAATAAAAGTATAATTATTTGGGCTGGGATTTAGCTCAGTGGGTAGAGGGCTGTGCTGCAGTCTCTGAGGTCCCGAGTTTAATTCCCAGCACCACAAAAATGGGAGAAGGGCCTGGCACCAATCCACTCCCAAGGCAATCCCGAAACAGTCAGCCACTGAAAACCCTATGAGGGTCGCTATGAGTTGGATACCGACTCGACGGCACCTAGCAACAACAACAACAACAATTCTTTAGGCTTGCTACATGGTTGTTTTAGTGGGATCTCTCCATTTCTTCCTTAGGTAGTATCCATTGTTGTCTTATCCCTTTGTGAGCTAAGACAGACCATAAACACTCATTCAGGTTCAAGGAATAAAAAGATGACAAACTAGAATTGGGCAAGATGACTTTGACTTCAGTTTAGACAAAGGATGCCTATGAGAGTAAGGACATATAACCGTATGTGATAGTTAACCTTCATCATTGACTTAATGGATTAAGAAACACCTAGGAGATTAGTGGAGCACATCTCTGGGTGTGTCTTTGCGGGCATTTCTGGTGATGATTGGATCATGAGGGCTCTGACCTAATCAATGGATTAATTCCTTGATGGATTTACAATATGATGGCATTATTGGGAGGTAGTAAAAAGTAAGAGGTGAGGCCTACTTGGAGGAAAGTGGTCACTGGGAGTGTGCCCTTGGGAGTATATCTTGCTCTAGACCCTTCCTATAACCCCTTTTTTTCTCTACTTCCTGTCTGCCTAGAAATAAAGCGAATCACTTCCTCCTGCCACCATGATGTTACATGTGGCCATGTAAGATGGTCTGGACCCTCTGAAACCATGAGCCAAAATAAATAATGCTTTCCTTTAAGTTGTTATGTCAGATATTTTGACTACAGTGACAAGAAAGCTAATACAGCATGTAAATGAACCCAACATTCATCTACCCTCACGTCTCCCACCCTTACCTCAGACCTTCCCTTGTTTCTCACAAAAGTTCAAAGTTCAGTGGCCCCAGAACCCAGAGAAATAAAGAATCTCCTTGGTTAGTAGACCTGAGGTCTGCAAGTCCTTTGCCTTTCAGTCTTTTATAGGGAGAGGGTGCCAACCCAACTTATCTGGGTTCCAGCATCAAAATTTTCTGTTCTGTTTCTTGGTGCCATCATTGGCCCTACATGAGGTCTCAGTGTGGACCCTTCTTCTAGGTTTGTTGTTGTTGTTGTTGTTAGGTGCCGTTGGGTCAGTATCCAACTCATAGCGACCCTCTGTTACAACAGGGGAAACACTATTGTCAGAGCTTCTCTGCTGTTCATAGGGTTTTCAGTGGCAGACTGATTTTTGGGAGGGGGTTGCCAGGTCCTTCTCCCAAGCCTACAGCTTCTGGTGTTCCCAGGCGGTCTCCCATCCAGGTACTAACCAGGCCTGACCCTGCTTAGCTTCCGAGATCTGATGGGATCGGATGCCACAGGGCTACAGCTGCAGGCTCTTCTAGGTTTATCCTTTGCTTATTTTTGTGCTAGAGAACATCCTCAAAGAATTTGCTAAGTAGTGTGGGATAATAACGTTCAAGTTTTTATGTATTTGAAGATGTCTTTATCTTCATATTTGATCAATAGCTTGGCTAGGTAGAAAATTACAGGTGAAAATTATTTTCGTCAGAAGTTTTTAGGATTTTGCCATTGTCTTCTAACTTGAGAAAAAACTGAGGCCATTATGATTTTTATTTCTTAGTGCTCATGATCTATGATCATCTTGTTTTTGGAAGCTTTGCATATACTCTCTTTAAAATAGAATATTTTGAGATTTCATGGTTTCCTATGAATGTTTCTGTCTTATTGAACTAGACACCTGGTAAATTCTCTAAATATGAACACTCCTGCCCTTCAAATCTTGGAAGTTCTTTCCTTGTTTAATAATTTCCTTCCCTCTGTTTTTTCTCTTCTCTTTTTTGTCTCTTATTAGTCTGATCTCCTACACTGATATCCTATAGTTTTTACCTAGTTTAAAATATTTTATATCTCTTTTTAAAAAGTATTTATTTTAGAAGGTAATACCAATTTTGTTTTTGAATCCCTTTACTTAACTCTTAATTTCAGTTGTTTTGTTTTCTATATCTAAATGCTATTTGTTTTTCTCTATTTCTTTTTTATAGCATTCTATTGTGGATTTTTGTTTTGTTTTGTTTTTGTGTGTGTATACACGTGGTTTTTTGTGGTACAGGGGATTGATCCCAGAACCTTGCTCTATATCTCCAGGCCTTTTTAACATTTTCATTTTGAGACAGGGTCTCACTAAGTCATGCAGGCTGTCTCTGGCCTTGAACTTGCAATTTTCCTGCCTCAGCCTCCCAAGTCACTGGGATTATAAGTGTGTACCACTGTGTCCAGCTTCCATTGTGTATTAATGACACAATATCTCTTCAAGCATCTTAGAGTATAATAATTAATTTTTTCCTTTGAGGTCTCCTGTTTCTTTAATTATTTATCACAGCTGGTATTATGTTTTCCCTTCGCTTTTCTTGGTCTCTTTCTTCCATGTTGAAAGATTTCCTTAGATGTCTCATAATTCTTGGTTAGCCTTGAAATTTATTAAGAACATGACATGTGGCAAGTTATTGATTGGCACATTTCATTTTAGGACGATCAGATGTGGAGTTGGCACTTATTCTGCTGACTGAATTATCCCAGAATCTGGAAGACTTGGCATTATGGGCCTTTGTTTCTATTGAAAAAAATCTTCTAGTTAGCCTGAAGTGGAGTAGATTATATAAAAGCTCTGCAGTCAAATGGGAAGTATTGCTATGAATTTTTCTATCTTCTCTCTGTAATTCCTTTTTAAAATAAAGAGAACACTAGTTTTCAAGGATGCAGAGGATATCAGAACTAGAACTTACTTCTAGCTTTGTTCCTTAGTGTTTGTATGTGGCAGCCAGGGTTCTCTTTTTTTAAGTAAACTTTTAATTTTGGAAGTTTCAGATTTACAGAAAAATTGTGAAGATAGTACAGAAAATTCCCATGTATCTCAAACTCCATTTCCTCTATTGCTAACATTTTATATAAGTATTGTACATTTATCCATAAGTAATAAACAAACACTGATACATTATTAGTAACTAAATCCTATGCTTTACTCAGACTCCCTTAGTTTCCACCTAGTCCTTTTCCTGTTCCAGGATCCCACATTACATTTAATCATCATGTCTCATTAGTTTCCTTTGGCTGCATGGGTTTTGCAACCTTTCCTTATTTTTGATGACATGAAGGAGTACAGGTCAGGTGTTTTGTAGAAGGATACTTAAGTTGGATTTGTCTGATGTTTTTCTCCCATCCAAGTACTAACCAGGCTCAACGCTGCTTAGCTTCTGAGATCAGACAAGATCGGGCACGTTCAGGGTGGTATGGCCATAGACTGTCTGATGTTTTTCTCGTGATTAAGTGGGGGTTATGAATTTTGGGGAGGTAAAGCATAGAAGTAAAATATCATTCTCATTACATTACAACAAGGGTACATAGTATCAATATGACTTATTGTTGTTGATGTTGACCTTAACTATCTGGATGAGGTAGTGTTTGCAGGTGTCTCTACTCTAAAGTTAGTTTTCCTCTCCTTTCTTGTGCTCTTTGAAGGAGGTAATTGTATGCTATTTACACTTAAGGAGTAGGGAGTTACACTCTCTCTTCCGGAATGTGAAGTATCTACATAAATTATTTGGGGTTCCTCTGGACAAAGTGCACTTTTAAATGCACAAATCTTATTATTTCAAGCCGTAAGTAAAATACTCTAATGACTTCTGAGCATTTTTAGAATGAAATCCAAACTCCTTACTAGGCCATGACTTATGCCTTCTGATTCTCCTTTTTTGTGGTCTCCCTGAAGCATCTCCCTACATCATCTGGATCTACTGTGTAGGAGCTGCCGAGCAGGCTGTGTGCTCTGCCCAGATCTTCCTCCCCGGCTCCATCCCATCCTACTCTTCCCCTGTCCTTATTCTCACTCACACTGGCCTACATTCTATTTCTTTAAAATGTCAAATATGTTCTCATCTTAATGTTTCCTTCTATTTTTTTTTCAGAGCTAGATTTTTCTTGTTATAAAGGTCTTAGCTTAACTGTACCTGACTAGGTAGTCTAAGGAAGCCCCCAATTTACTTTCTATCAAATCACTCTCTTTCATTTTCATGATGTTGCTTATAATACTCTTAACAATTACATGTTCATGTTTTATTTATTGTCTATCTCTGCCCAACTAGAATTTTCAATTGTTTTGAAAATAGTCATTATCTTTCTCACCCACTTCTTTAATACCTTTACCCAGAACTGTGCCCAATACAGTAGCAATGAATAAATTAATGACTTTGTTTCTCTTCCTCTGTAGGCTAAAGAAAGGAGAAGGTATGAAAATATAGCCAGTCTACCATCTTGAATCAGAAGTTTCTGTAGTTATATTTGAGTAGGGCAAAAGCTGGTGCTTAACTGAGATATCAGTAAATAAAGGCACCATGGAATGTACTTTTTAAAAGGAAATTCATTACATGCCATTCAATCAGTAAATCACAGGGCTCTCTCCACTGCCTGACTTTTCAGTTCACTTTAGGTAAAGTGAACCATAAGTAAATTGGGAACTTCATCATATTTACATGGCTAAAAGCACTGTCACCTCCAGTGTTACCTTTTAGGTAAAAAGGTAGGCTTCCCAGACTTAAAATCTGCAGTAATATATTCCATGGTCTGGGAATAAGTTGGGCTGGAAATGAGCCAAATTCATTTCTACTTCTTCTTCAGTCATACACAGCAGAAGGGCTTTCAGTAGCCCAAATCAAACTCTTCCAGCATGAATTTCTGTCTTGTCCTACACTAACCATCACCAATGAGCTCTGTCTTCTCTTTTATAACCATAGCCAGATGGACTAGTCAAAGAAAAAGGTGAAATTAAAAGGTACTTTGCAACTTGTTCCTTGAATACATAGCATGGATTTAGTAGGCATTAAGCCTAATTTTCATAAAGTGATTTTGTACACAAATATCAGAAATTCTGATATTTGTGATGCTCATAGTGACAAACACTGTGGTCTAAGCTCTGCCTGCCTATTCGATGGAAGACTGAAGCAGCAGTTCATATCAGTATTCTTCTCATAACTATGTTCTAGTGTCTTCCTCCCTTAGCCCTGGAGAGTGACCAGCTATAAATTAAGTCACTGCTGCTATGTATGGAGCTTAGCTCCTTGGTTCCAGATATTATATCACATTGAGATCCTATGGTTTTCCATTACCACCCAAAGATGGGGATTCTTTTTCTTTCTTTTTAGGTCTCACTGACTTCTGGCTTCAAGTTCTCGAACTTCCTGTCCCAGGCTCCCTAGATGCTAGGATTACAGATGTGTGTGCAATACCTGGCTGAAGATGGGGACTCTCTTATTGTTGTTTGTAGTTGATTATTTCATTTTATTCCTTTGCATTATATTTTTATTTTGTTGTTTATTTTTACTTATTATTTATTTGGGATTTAGCTCAGTTGGTAGAGCGCTGCGCTGCAGTCTCTGAGGTCCTGAGTTCAATTCCCAGCACTGCAAAAATGGGAGGATGTGGCAACCCACTCCCAAGGCAATCCTGAAACAGTCAGCCTATGAGGGTCGCTATGAGTCGGACACGACTTGAAGGCACCTAACAACAACGACGTTATTTATTTAAATGCTATTATATGATTCAACCCTGCACAGCAGTTTTATACCTTTGCTATGTAAGTGTGGTTGATGGCCACATATTTGTCATTATTTGGGAGCTTGCTAGAAATACAGACAGTTGGATCCCACCCCTGACCTGATGGATCAGAGCCTGCATCTTGCCAACATCTCCACATGCATATTATAGTCTGAGAAGTACTGCAACAAGCCTACCCATGACTGTGTAGATGGCACTGCAAAATACCAAGGTCCCCAATTGTTCACAGGCTTGATTCAGAATCATTCCCATGTCCTCTTGTTTTCTGCTATGGTTTTGATATATGTTTTTGTCCTGGCAAAAATTCATCTTGAAATTTAATTACCACATGAATTGGCATTGAGAAGTAGTGAGACCTTTAAGAAATAATTAGGTCATGGGGTCTGTATGCTCATGAATGGATTAAAGTCACTGAAAAATTAGGCCATTTGAGACTGGATTAGGTCTCAGTGCCTAGGATCTTGAGGGACTGAATTAGTAACTTTGAGACATGTTGTTCTAAAGCAAGGTTATCCCTTGTGTTTTGGCCCTTTCTGCACATGCTCACTTGCCACTCTCACATAGGTTCCTACCATGTGGTGTATCTGCCATGAGGCAGATGCCATCACTATGCTCTTAGATTTCTAAAATTGTCAGCTAAATAAACTTCTTTTCTTTATAAAGTACATAGACTCAGGTATTTTGTTATAGCAACATAAAATGGACTGTTTTGACCTTATAGCTTGTCTTTCTTTATATGACATCATTGCTAATCTTTGGCACCTGACACTGCTTCTGTAGTTTTGGCCTTTTCTTCCCTCCTTTAACAACATGGGGATTTTTCCTCTGGCCTTATCATCAAGATGCATAGGGAGAGATTTGAAAAGAAAAATAGCTGTCAGAATACCAGAAAAGTGATAAACAGAAACCATTTTGGAGTATCTCAATTAAAAGTATATCACTAGAGGACTATAACATTGCTGGAATGCAAAATATAAGATATGGCTCCAGGACTCAGGAGCTAGGCTTGCCCCAGACCCCTCACCAACAAAGATTAGTGGACATTTATACCAGTGTTCCATCATCAATTCCTTTCAGCTACCATCTGACTTAGCTGCTATGTCTCAGATCAAACTGAGTGAGAGAGAATTTGATAACCCAGTCCAGCCCATGGAGTGCTTCTCTGTGTATCATGAGTGTGCTTGAGACTGCTCCAGGAAGCTATGGTTCAAGGTAGATTTCTAATGTAAAATCCTGTAGCTGAGGTTGAGGCCGAGACAGTTTCTCCTAGATGGGAAAGAGGTTGTGGAGATTACCATCTCTAATATAATACCTTAAACCACAGTGAAGAAGGTATACACTGAGCTTTGGGGTAAAACCTTATTTCTCCAGCCCAGCTGACCCATAACATATCCTTAGACTTCTAAGCTCACTAAATTATGATGCCTTGTTAAACATAGATTCAGATATGTTTATGATTGCATTGTATGTTTAAAAACAGACTTTATCTTCAGCCATTAAGGTGTGTATCATTTCTTCTGGTAGTATCCAGCTAAAAACATCATATAAGATAAAAATCTGTAAGTGGCCATGGGAGAGTTTTAAATACATTTAAATATTAGTTCACATTAGGTTTATCAAAGAAGATAGTGATATTTCAGTTCAAAAATTTTAAGTGAGCACAATTCTGTATCAGCCTGTTTTAGTAGATATTTTCCTTAAAGCTTTTGGTTTAGTGAAGAAAATATTATATATAGGTTTGGTCCAGAGTTCTGCAAATGAGGGCAGTTCATTCTTGGTTTTGTATACAGGATAGTCAATGCTAGTTCTTGATGAGTTTATAGTAACCCAAACAGACCTAAATTATATTTCTCTAAAGGGAGAGGGAAAAAACCTAAAGCTCTTTTTGTTCTTTCCTGTCGCCACATTGGTTTAAACCAAACTGTCTTGATTAGTGGGTTTTGGTGATATTTTAAAAACTCTTTCTAGTAATGGAGATGCCAAACCCTCTTTGGTTAGACCATTCCAGTGTGTTTTTACTATGGGACATTCTTCCATATAATTCCCTGCAATTCCTCCCATAGCAATTTTCTACATTCTTAGCCTTGTTTCAACAGTGTGGGTTACTGCCTTGGAGATGTCTTTTGAGGAGCTAAAGAAAGTCAGTCTTCTCAAGTTTGAGGGAAATGACCATACTTATGATGTAGTTTAGGCTTCTAAGTGACAACAAATGGTGAAATTAACTTGTCTTCAGTTTGATGCACAAGTGGCTTTAGAAATTGTACGTATGAGGTTTAAATTAATCTGATAGCCACACGTTGATATCATGCTGGGCAGGTATGAGGCAGCTGACCCACAAACACATATATAGCAAGCTGAAGATATATGAAAATTTTATCTTTATTGAAGGGATATCTCTCCACCTGAATGAGTTCCCAAGGAAATGGGGAAAATTATTAATGACAAGTCTAAGATGATGTAAATTATCATTAGCAATAGCGTACACTTTTCTATATCTGTTGGGTGGATGGACAGGGTGCACATTTATAAAATGGGAGACAGGAGACTTATGGTGAAATAGAACTGAACTGACCTAGAATTCATGAAAATTTAGACAGAAAGAATTTGATTTACTTAAGATTACTTATGCCTGGAGCTGTAGCACTGTGGCTTTAGATCCTGTCAGATCTCAGAAGCTAAGCAGGGTTGGCCCTGGTTAGTACTGGGATGGGAAACTGCCTGGGAACACCAGATACTGTAGGCTTGGGAGAAGGACCTGGCAACCCATTCCCAAAAATCAATCCGCCATTGAAAACACTATGAATGGCAGGGAAGCACTGACATTAGTGTTTCATCTGTTGTATGTAGGGTCGCTATGAGTCGGACACCAACTCAATAGCACCTAACAACAGCAACAACATGATTGCTTAGGGACTGGAGTTTAGCTCAGTTGGTTGAGTGCTGCTCCACACTCTCTGAGGTGCTGGGTTTGATCTCCAGCACCGAAAATACAGGAGAAGGATATGACAATCCACTCCCGAAGCAATCCTGAAACAATCACCCATTGAAAACCCTATGTGGGTGTCTATGAGTAGGACTTGACTAGATGGCACCTAACAACAGCAATGAAAAGGAAGGCTTTGAAAAACAAATTAATAGGACATAATAGGATATAGAGAATTTGGGGCTGGGGTTTTGCTCAGTTGTTAGAGTACTTGCTCTATGTGCTCTGAGGCCCTGGGTTCAATTCCCAGCACCACAAAAATGGGAAAAGGACCTGGCAGCCCAGCCCTGAAACAATCTCGAATACAATCAGCCACCATAAACCCTATCAATAGCACAGAAGCACTGACATAGTGCCGGGTGTGACACAGTGTTAGGGAGTGTTTTATCTACTATGAGTCGGAGCCAATTTAACAGCACCTAACAACAACAGCAAGAGAATTTTAGGGGACATACTTAATTTGCTTATGAAAATAAGCAGGCTTGGTCCTTCAAATTTAATATGTAAATCTTAAATGATTCTTCTTTATTGCTCAAAGCAACTTTGCCAGGAATTTTATATGGGAAAACATTGTTAATGATGCCCTCATAATAATTCAGTGCTCCAAAGCAATAAAATATTCTAATTCAGATTCTAATTTAATGTAGCCTTTTCCAATTGCTTCATTTACTTAGGCTTTACTGTACTGCTGTTCCAGAAAGAAATGCTTAGGGACAGTGGGGTAAAAAAAAATATGCTTGGGGAAAGATAGTCTTGCTGACAAGGAACATCTTCCCAGACCAACCTTCAATGCAGCAAGCTGGAAATTATCTACATAAAGCCAGTCTGAATTGAGGTGAACTAATACCACTTCTCTTGAGTACTTACTATGCGGCGTCCACATTTCAGACAATGTCTAGTCTCTTAAAAATTAGCTGAGATTTCTTGAGACAGGAGGGCAAAAGATTATGCAATGAAACAGGTTTATTCAGAAAGATGTGCTGCAAAGCTGACAGAAAGGACATTTGCTGTCAAGGTATTCGAGTACTTCTCAAAGCTTGCTTTCACCTTGCCTTCAGTCCTCTGGGAATGCAATTGTCCTCCTGGCCTGGACAAGGACCCTATGGGGTCAAGTCTGTCTCAGGCTGAAGCACTGGCTCTATGCTGGTGTGGGAGAAGAACTCTGTGATCATTGTGTTCAAATGAAACAACCTTGGGGAAAAGATGTCACAGCAGGCAATATGGGACCTAATCCCAGCTCTTCCAGAGCTGCACCGGCTTGTTGAGCTCTGACCTCAGGCTTCACCTGTTTAATGACTTAGTAACCCTTACTTTAAAAGCTCAACTAGCAAGATTTCAGCCCAGCTGGCCTTGAGGGAGTCCCTTAAATTGCTATTTATAGTGCATAATCAACCTAATCCTATTTGCAAGTACAGCATCATACATAATGAGCCATTTGATTTGCAAATTTCCTAATGCCTTTCATCTGACAACTTTGTGACAGGTCACATTGCTTGAGAGGGCTGCTGTCACTAATAAAATCTCAAGGCTGAAGCTTTTATGAGTTATTTCATGTATATTGGTTGGATTATGTCAAGGGGATATTCTGGAAGGAAGGGTGTTCTCTGTACCCTTGTGTCAGGTCATTTGCTCCAGTTTATCAAGTCATCAAATGCTACAGGATTAGGTGTTGGATAACAAGTTTCTCCTTCTGATTCAGTTGCTACTTAGTCGTGTGACCTTGGACCACTCACTTAACTTCCAAGGGAATCGGACTAACTCCATACCACATGATCCTCTCCTCCAGGTAAACATCCCCAGTGTCCCCAAATGAGTGCCTCTCACCACATCCCACAGTTCTCTGTGCACTTGCTTCTATCATATAACCAAAGGCATTGTATTGAAACGATTTATTCATAGTGAGCCTCTCTCATTAGGGTGGAGGCTCCATTCTATGGTTTGAATGTCCTCATCAAAATTCTTATTAAAATCTAGTCCTCATTGTGAAGGGAAAACTTAATCCAACTACAGTAGTTGGAGGGTGGAGGCTTTGGTAGATTCATGAAATTAAATGAGGTTATAAAGATGGGGCCCTAATTCAATGGGACAAAGGCTAGGTAAGAAGAGGAGAGATCTGAACTAGGACCTTCTGGCTTGACATGTCCTGTCCTGTGCCACCTCAGGACTCTGCACTGTTCTCACCAACAAGAAGGACCTCACCATATGCAGCTGAGCCATCTTAAACTTCACCACCTTTCAGAACCATGGACCAAATAAATCAGTCTCTGCTATTTAGTTACAGCAACAGAAAATAAACTGAGACACTCCATAAGGGTAGGGATTAGGTGTTCATCCTCCTCAATCCCCTGGCACATAACTGATGATGACATGTAGTAGAAAATCAACACATTTGCTGATCAGAACTGAGCTGAAGTCTCTTCCAGTCATAAAAGCTTATGATTCTAAATTAGGTACTATTTGAAAATTTCAGAGGCAAGTCAAAGTGGAAATATATTTGGGTAACATTTTCCAGTGAATCTAATCACAAAGGATGACCAAGAAAGTTGAAGTTAATAATTTGTATCCTTCGCAAGAGACTGGAATCATCTTAATAACACAAACAAAAGCAACGCCCTCCCCCCCAATACACAAGGTTCTGTTTTAAATGGTCATAATTCTCCTTGTGCCTTTTCTGCATGGTGGGCTCATGAACAGTTTTTAACCCCTCCTTCCCAGGTGATTCTGTGTGCTGCCAGGGCTGAGAATCACTGATCTAAACCTTGCTTGATAGTAGTATCAAACGGTCACTATTAGAGTTCATAAACATCACATACAAAACTTCAAGCAACTAATCTCCACTTATTGTATAAAAAAATAGAAAACTATTTTTCTAACAGGAAGAAAATGGTAAACATATTTGTAATTATACTATACAGGGCTTATTACTTTTGTGCTGTACACACATACGCGTGCACACATGCGCGTGTCACACACACACACACACACACACACACACACACACACACACACACGCCTGCAGCTGTAGCACTGTGGCATCCGATCCCATAAGATCTCAGAAGCTAAGCAGGGTTGGGCCTGATTAGTACTTGTATGGGAAACCGCCTGGGAACACCAGGTGCTATAGGCTTGGGAGGACCCGGCAACCCACTCCCCAAACTCATTCTGCCATTGAAAACCCTATTAATAGCAGAGAAGCACTGACAAAGTGTTTCCACTGTTGTAAGTAGGGTGGCTATGAGTTGGCATCCGACTCATAGCGACCCTCATAGGGTCTTCAATGGCTGAGTGTTTCAGGATTGCCTAAGGAGTGGATTGCCACATCCTTCTCCCATTTTGGTGTGCTAGGTATTGAACTTGTGACCTCAGAGACTGCAGAATGGTGCTCTACCAACTGAGCTAATCCCAAGCCATATATATATATATATATATATATTTGTTTTTCTCTAGGAAAACCTTGATTCTGATTTTTTTTCACTCAGCAGTACATTGTCTACATCTTCCTATGTCAATAAAAGTGTTTCTTCACCACTGTTGATTAAATTTTCATGGGCAGAACAAGTTTGTTGTACTTCTTTCAAACTTTTCCTTTCTAGACCTACATAAAGCATGACCTAGGATACATTTACAAGTTAGATTTGTTTTGAAAATAATAGTTTTCTAAATCTCAAACAATTATTTCCCACAAAATGCACTGAATATGGGATATTTGTCAGTGTGGGAATATCTATTCCATTGTATATGTAGCTTTTGGGGTCTAACCAGAGATCTGAGGATAAAAGATCAAGTCATTGTATTTCTGTGGTTGTGTTAATGTGAACCAGCTTACATTTAGACACAAAACTTCTTGGGAGTTTTTTTTACTTATTAATAAATAGTTTAAATCCTCTATATAGGAAATAGGTACCAAATGGTAAAAAAATTTTAATGTACAAATTATAGTTGAATTTTTAAGCATCTATCTATTTATCTATCTATAAACTTGGTGCTTAATTTTAAGTGTAGTTTAGGAATAGAACACCAACAAAGTTACAATCTAATGTTTGCAAAAATTAAAAAGAAAAATTAAATGTCTTCTTAAGAGATGTCTTAAATATCTTTGGTGATATTTATCACTAAAGACAAGGGTTTTTTTGGATAAGAACACAAAAACACAGGCAACAGTAGAAAAATATGCATATAGTCTTACATCAAACTAAAAAGCTCTGCACAGGAAAGAAAATAATCAACAGAGTGAAGGGACAGCCTACAGAATGAGAGAGAATATCCTCAAACCACATATCTGACAAAATATTAATATTAAGAAGCTATAAGGAACTTGGCCTGCAGCAGTAGCACTGTGGCATCCGATCCCATCAGATCTCAGAAGCTAAGCAGGGTTGGGCCTGGTTAGTATTTGGATGGGAGACCACCTGGGAACACCAGGTGCTGTAGGCTTGGGAGACAGACCTGGCAACCCACTCCCAAAAAACAACCAGCCACTGAAAACCCTATGAATAGCAGAGAAGCATGACAATAGTGTTTCATCTTTTGTATAGGGTCACTATGAGTCGGATACCGACTCAACGGCACCGAACAACAGCATAAGGAACTCAAACAACTGAAAAGCAAAATGCAGATATGCAAAATGCATATCTGTCAGAAGAAGAAGACATGCAAATAGCCAACAGTTGGGTGAAAAAACGCTCAACATCTCGTCATCAGGGGAATGCATATCAAAACAACAATGAGATATCACCTCACCCCAGAAAGAAGGGCCATTATCAAAAAGACAGATGATAATAAATGCTGGAAAGGATGGGGCAAAAGGGGAACTTAGTGTTGATGGGAATTAGTAACAGTCTTTATAGAGAATAATGTAGAAGTTCCTCAAAGAATTGCTGGTGCATGCCTGTAATCCCAGCATTTGGGAGGCTGAGACAGAAGGAGTGGCATGAGTTCGAGACCAATTGGTCTACATAGGGAGTTCCAGGCCTGGCTGAGCTACTCAGTGAGATCTTGTCTCAAAAGACCAAAAGCAAACAAACAAAAAAGAATTTCCTCAAAAAATTAAAAAAATAGAACTAACATGTTGGTGTTGTTAGGTGCTGTTGAGTCTTCTCTGACTCATAGCGACTCTCGTAGGCTTTTCAATGGCAGATTATTTCAGTGTTGCCTTGGAGGTGGATTGCCATGTCCTTCTCCCATTTTTGTGGTGCTGGGAATTGAACTTGGGACTTCAGAGACTGCAGAGTGGTACTCTACCAACTGAGCTAACTCCCAGCCCAGAACTAACATAGAACTACCATATTATCCAGCAATCCCACAACAGGCTATATTTCCAAAAGATATGAAATCAGTATGTCAAAAAGACATTGGCACTCTCATGTTTATTGCAGTACTATTAACAATAACCAAGATAAGAAATCAACTTAAGTGTCTACCAATCAATGAATGAATAAGGCAAATGTGATGTATGTACACAATGAAATACTATTCAGCCATAAAAAGGCCAAAACCTTGTAATTTGCAACAACATGGATGGAACTAAAGACCATAATTTTGTTTTTTGGTATTTTGAGATAGGCTTGCTAGGTAGATTAAGTTGGCTGGAACTTACCATGTAACCTAGGCTGGCCTTGGACTCATGATCCTCTGCCTCTGCCTCTCGAGTACTGGAATTAAAAGCATGTACCATACATCCAGTATGGCGATCACATTGTTAAGTGAATAAGCTGGCACAGAAAGACAAATACAGCATGATTTACTCATATGTGGAATCTAAAACAAGCTGGGCTTTTGGAAGTAGAGCAGAATAGTGATTACTAGGTGCTGGGAGGGTAGGAAAGAGAGGGGGATGAGGTGAGACAGGTTAACCCATACAAGGTCACAGCCACATAGGAAGAATAAGTTCAGGTGTTCTACCACAGAAGTGTGTGATTATAGTTAACAATATTGTACAGTATAATTCAAAATAGCTAGAAGAGAGGATTTTGAATATTCTCATCACAAAGAAGGGGCTGGGTTTAGCTCAGTTAGTAGAATGCTACTCTGCATTCTCTAAGGACCCAGGTTCGCTCCCTAGCACTGCAGAAATGGAAGAAGGATATGGCACTCCACTCCTGAAACAATCCTGAAATAATTAACCATTGAGTAAGACCCATGACTCGATGGCTCCTAATAGCATCATAAAGAAAGGATAAATATTTGGAATGATAGATAAGCTAATCTGATCATTGCACAATGTATAAATACACCAAAATGACACACTATACGCTGTACACTATAAAGATTTACAATTACATGTCAATTAATTAAAAAAAAAAACCACTGAAGATATCTCTGGGGATTTTCAGATTATGCAAGTATCCCCTGCATCTCCCAGAGATTCTGAATTGAGTCACTTTCTTTCCCCATGCAACTTCTCATACCTTAAAACAAAAATTCCAGAAACTCTGAAAACTATCTGCTGTATTGAGACATCATTGTTAATGGTAATTATGAATACAGAATACTTTCAATCTCATCTCCCCCAGAGTCATCTCTTGCTGGGAACATTGGAGAGCCAATTGGATTCACCAGACTTATCTAATGCAATGTTTGTGCTTCAATATACATTTATTCCTTCCTTACTATGTTTAATTCATTCCCCAAAACCCTGCCCTAAGTGAAAAATCTGTTAAAATGAAAAAGTGTTTTCATCCATTTTTAATGGGAGAAATGATTAATTTTATCCCAATTCAAGATATATAATGAATTTTAACAGGTGAAAATCAGAAAACATTTCAGTTAGATGCTAAAAACAAATATAAGTAATATACAACAATTGGGACATAAATGTAATTTGCAGACAAAAAGTGTTAAACATGTATTGTAGTCACCAAGGGAAGAAGTGAAATCCGCATATTAGGTGGTATTGGGTGCAGAAGGGTGCATGGTGTGGAACATGGGGACAGGCAATATTTTGGGGGGTCATGAGTGCACTCAATCTGAACTTTGCAATAAAGCAAAAGCACCAGAAAACATCTTTAGGGCAATACAAAGGTGAAGGCCTTGGAAAATATGCAGAAACTGTGCATGTACACCCTGAACTGAAGTGTCATAGATTCTGCTACCTGCTTGTCCATCCCCATTGCTGTGGGTGTGCACCAAAGCAAAATAATTTGAGTTGATCTCAAAATGGCATACAGTTCAGACCTGTTACATAGGACATTCACTAACTACAAACTTGTTGCAGCAAGTAAGTTGATGAGTGGTTTTTTTTTTTTTTTTTTTTTTTTTGTGGTACTGGGGGTTGAACCCAGGGCCTCACGCCTGCATGCTCTGCAAGTGCTGGGCCACTGAGCTGCACCCCCAGTCCATTTTCTTTTACTTTGAGACAGGGTCTGGCTAAGTTATGTAGACTGCCTCTGGTCTCGAACTTGAGATCCTCCTGCCTCCGCCTCCTGAGCTGCTGGGATTACAGGCATGCGCCACCATGCCCCGGCATGAGTGTGTGTGTGTGTGTGTGTGTGTGTGTGTGTGTGTGTGTGTGTGTGTGTTGTTGTTTGTTTGTTTTTGACAGAAACCATAATATTGAAATAGCAATTCGGATGGTGTGTTCACCTAGTGTTTTTGACAGAAAAATCACTATACTAAAAATAAGTCAATAAATAATAACATGCCATTGTTTGAAAACTGGCTTAATTTTCCAAGACATTATGGTAAAACATCATTAGCCAAAAGTCTCTCATTCAGATAAGGCCCCACAAATATGCCCTGTCAGAGGTTCTGGTCCTCCAGAAGTGAGCAGTGTGGTCCTGGATGTGTCATTTGTATGAGTCATTTCATTTACCTGGATAAAGTTCAGGATTTTTCTTAATGAGCCTGCTTTTTAGTCTTTCTAACTTTAATTTCCATTAAAGAGATAATGTACTGGTAACCCAAAGATTTCTGTGAGTACAAGATGGATTTAAGATAATTGTGGAGAGCTGAGCGCGGTGGCGCACGCTTGTAATCCCAGTGACTCTGGAGGCGGAAGCAGGAGGATCCCAAGATCGAGACCATAGGAAGTCTGTGTATGTAATTTAGTAAGACCCTGTCTCAAAAAGTAAAAAACAAACAAACAAACAAACAAAAAAAAAAAAAACGGGCTTAGGGTGCAGCTCAGTGGTACAGCACTTGCAAAGCATGCAAGCAGGAGGCCCTGGGTTCAACCCCCAGTTCCCCCACCAAAGATAATTGTGGAATGTAGAATGAATACACAAAAAGGTTACAGAAAAGTGCACCGCTGTTATCACATTTGTCAGGAATAGTCGGGGCTCACCAAATGGCAGCAATCATTCGCTTTGGCAGTCTGTCTTTTGTTGTTATACGAATAGCTCAGTCATATGTGCAGTCATATACATGTTTTCAGGCATTAGGCATTCCATTTTGTTAAAGCATTGGAAACTTTTGACATTAGGAAGTAAAAATGTCTTAAATATGATTTGCTAATTAGTATTAGCTGTGAAATCATCAGAATGGGTCTTCTAGTAAAGGATTGAAGGATGAAGCTGAATGCTTTGAAAAGATGCTCATCCTGACTTTCAGAAGACTAGACTACATTTTCTAAGTGAAAGGTGGTCTTTTCATCTTTGAAGTGATATTTTTGCATGCTTAGGCATCTTAACCAAGTCAGAAACAGAATGAAGCAGTAAGGAGTAATTTTAGTTTTTTTGCCATCCAATATGTAGGATGCAGGAAACAATATGTCTCAAAAATTCTTTTTATGAAAAAGCTAACATTATAAAGGCTCTAAAAATAAAACACTCTTTTCACAGTTCTTTAACCTACCAACCTCCTACCAATTCGAACTACAGATCCAAGGGGGAAAGAGGCCTCCAGTGATTACTTTTTCTCTTCCTCCTCCTCCTCCTCCACCACCTCCTCCTCCTCCACCTCCTCCTCCTCCTCCTCCTCCTCCTCCTCTTCTTCTTCTTCTTCTTCTTCTTCTTCTTCTTCTTCTTCTTCTTCTCTTCCTCTTCTTCTTTTCCTTCTCCTTCTCCTTCTCCTCCTCCTCCTCCTCCTCCTCCTCCTGCTTCTTTTGTTTAGATGGGAAAGGTTGGGGGAGGGGCTGGGGAGTAGAACATAATGAAGGTCTTGTCTTGCTACTCAGCGTTTTTACCTTGAATTTATTAGGTGTATGCTTTCTTTTCTGTAATACATTATGCACTCCCTCTAGTGTCAGAATTTGTATATGATCTGAAACTCAGTTTGACAAAGTGCTGCTATAAACTTTAGAGTAAGGTTCAGGCTCCTAATTATGCCATATTTCAAAGATATTAAAGGCCACCCAATAGCATGAAGAACAACGCGGCATGTAGTCTTCCTGGCTCAGAAAAGAATTAATATTTTAACCTGGGTTATGGAGAGACTCTGTGGAGCTTTGCCCTCCTTCCCCACTCTGCCAAAGTGACTTATAAATAAGCTTGGAGCTTTATTAAAGCCTTTAAATTCCTTTAATAATCTGAAGTATTTATTAAATTCTAAATTCTCTAACAACAACAAAATAAAGAAATAAAAAATAAAAATAAACCCACCAGTGATGAAAGAGAACCTTAGCTAGAAAGTAAAGCCTATGGGAACATCATGAAATGTGTTGTTGTCAAGGTTTTGTAGAATTTTATTAGCTAGTTTTCCCTGTGTCTCTTTCGGGAACTGGAAGTTAAATTGGCTGCTGGTGGTGGCCTCCCCAGCCTAGGTCTTCTCTTTCTTCTCCCCTGAACTTCCAACTCTTCCCTACCCGGTGCCAAGGGCTGCAAGAAACCTGACACCACCCCCATCTGCAGGGTGGCCCTGAGTGATCTGCAGCGGATCCCACCATCCTTCCTTGTGATGGCTCAGGAAGAGGCACGTGACTCAGTCCTGCCCAATGAGGTGTATCAAGGAAAATTCTTCAGTCTTCTGGGCAAGCTTCCAGAAGCGCTGTAGGATTTTTTGGATGCAGACGTGTTGATGTGGGGCTTGAAATTGCTGCAGCCATCCTGTCACTCATTGTGAGAATGAGGCTGACACAATGGGGGGAGGTTTGGGGCCAGAAAATCACAACAGAGTGGAACAGAAACCTCCAGACGAATCAGCACTGGACCCATCCTATTGATGGTTTCACAGGTATGGACATTAATACATGCATTATTGTTCAAGCCAGTTCAATTTGATATTATTTTACTTGCAATCAATATTATCTCCATGCTTTTAATTGTTGTCACATTTGAACTATCATCTTATATTGAAAACCCAATTACTGTACATATAAACCCAGTTTTATATTCATTTCACACTATTTTGTGCAGAAAATACAATAGAATACAATGGTCACTTAATGAGGGTTGTATCGATTATGTATTATTGCATACAAATTACCCTAAAACTTAATAGCCTAAAATTATCATAATAATTTATCATCTCTCAGAGTTTCCACAGGTCTGGAGTTTAGGGGCAGTCTGGCTGGTTGGTTGCACTCAGGATGTCTGCAGGGACTGCAGTTATCCAAAAGCTTGTCTGAAGCTGGGACTCTGCTCCAAAATGGTACACTGACAAGGCTGGAAGTTGGTGCTGGATGTTAGTGGGATGCCATGGTTCCTGTTCACATGAGCCTTTCCATAGCCTGTTAGGGTGTCCTTAGGACATGACAGCTGACTTCCCTCTGTGTGAATGATCCAGCCAAGAAGGCAAGAGACAAATAGGGGCTATCCTTTTCATGACCTGGTCTCAGAAGGCACATAGCATTATTTCTACCACATTTTATTCATGAGAAGCAAACCTCTGAGTTTGGCCCACATTCAAGAAGATGGGGAATAGGCTCTACCTTTTAAAAATATTAAATATGATTTAAAAATCATTTTAGGTTCACAGCAAAACTGAGCAGAAAACAGATGCCCCCCAATATAGCCCTAGTACTCACACACATACAACTTCCCCTATTGTTAACCTTCTATGCCAGTGATACCCCTTGTTACTATCAATGAACCTACACTGAGACATCATTTCACCAAAAGTCCAGAGTTCACATTAGTATTCACTCTTGATGTTGTTATTCTATTGGTTTTGACAAATGTATGATGTATATTCACCATTTTACCATTGTATCGTACAGAATCAGTTCATTGCCCTAAAAATCCTTTGTTCTCTGCATATTCACACTTTCTACTTCCCAATCCCTGGCCACTATTTTTACTGTCTCAATCATTTTGCCCTTTTCCAGAATGTCATCTGGAGTTGTACCATTTATATCTTTTTCAGATTGGCTTCTCTCAGTAATAAGCATTTAAATTTCCTCTATGTCTTTTCATGGGCTGGGGTTTGTTTCAGTTGGTAGAATGCTGCTCTATGCTCTCTGAGGCTCTGGATTCAATCTCCAGCACCGCAAAAAATAGGAGAAGGATGTGACAGTCCTCTCCTGAAGCCATCTCCCAAACAATCAACCATCGAAAACCCTATGAACAGCAGAAAAGCACTGATATAGTGCTGGTGACACAATGTTGGGCAGTGTTTTGTTCTGTTGTACACAGGATGGCTGTGAGTTAGACCCAACTCAATGGTACCTAACAACAACAACTAAGTCTTTTCACAGCTCAGTATATAATTCCTTTATAGTGTTGAATAATATTCATTGAGTGGATGTAATAAAATTTATTTATCTGCCCATTCACCTACTGAAGGACATCTAGGTTACTTCTGTGATTTGGCAATTATAAATAAAGGCAGTATAAATATTTATATGCCAGGTTTTACATGAACATAAGTTTTCAGCTTATTTATATGAATACCAAGGAGCACAATTGCTGGATTATATGACAAGAGTATGTTTAGTTTTATAAGAAATTGCCAAACTGTCTTCCACAGTGGCTGTACCATTTTGCTTTCCCACAAGCAATGCATGAGGATTTCAGTTGTTCCACATTCTTGCCTGCTTTTGGTGCTGACTGTTTTGGATTTTGTGCTATTACTAAGTTTGCAGGTACATTTTGTTTTAATTTGCAATTCTCCCTTGACATATTATGTTGAACTTCTTTTCATTTTACGTACTTAGTATCTATACATCTTTAATGAGGTGTCTTTTTAGATATTTTAACTATTTTTGTTTTTTTATTGTTGAGTTTTAGGCGTTCTTTATATATTTTTGATGACAGGTTTTATTATTGTTTTGTTGCATTGTGATTTTTAAAACAGGGTCCCACTATGCAGCCCAGTCTGGCCTCAAAATTGTAACCTTCCTGCTTCAGCCCCTGAGATGACTATTATATATGCAAGTAGAGATGTCTGACTGACAATTGGGTACCAAGCCTGGAGTTAGACTGGAGATATGGTATATATTTTGGATGCATCAGCATGTAAATGGAATATAAAGCCTAGGGATAAGATCATCTTGGGAGAAGGTGACAAGAACTCAGCCTTGGACCTGCCAGTGCTGAGAGTGGGAAAAACAGGAGGAACCAGCAAAAGGGGCCTTGGTAGAAGTGGCTGAGGCTGTAGGAAGAGAACCCAGAGAGGGGTCTCTGAGAGGCTGCTGCCAAATCATACTGATATGTTGAGTAAAATGGTCAGTGAGAAATTTCCATTGTCTTTGCCATGAAGTTCATTGGGGGCCCTCAGCCAAAACACTTTTGGTAGAATGAGAGAGACAAGAGCAGGACTGAAATGGATTCAAGAAAGAATAGAAGAAGAGGACATAGAGGCAGAAACCTCTTTGCTGTTGTTGCTGTTAGGTGGCATTGAGTCAGAGTTGACTTAGAGCAACCCTTATAGGTTTTTCCATGGCTGATTGTTTCAGGATTGCATTTTACTATAAAAGAAATAAATAGTACATAGAGGGTGAGGTAGCATCAAGAGAAATTTGTTCTTTCTCAGATGAAAAATCAGCCCCTTCATGTTCAGGTAGGAATGACAGAGAAGAGATGGGACAAATGTGAATGCACCAGACAGAGGGGAAACTTGAATGAACTGCATTCAGAGCAGGAAGAGGGTGTGATTAGATGATGAAGCAGGGAGCTCAGCTCAGGTAGAGACATGGGCTGCTCATCACTTTGGGTGAGAGAGAGAAGGCAGAGTATGTGGGCACATATGGGAGAGAAGAAAAAAGGCAGCTGACCAAAGGCAGTGCACACAGGCATAGAGAAGTAGGCTGCTGGTTCTGGAGGTGGGAGTGATTGGGAATTGATTCTGGTTGTTTCCATTCTTTTTCAGTGAAAGAAGAAGTAAAACCATCATCTGAGAGTGAAAGGGAGGGAGAAGTTGTTGGATATTTGAGAAGAAAGGAAGAGCCATGTAAGAGTTATCAGAGACTAGGACTGTGTTGAGGATATAAGGGGTAAAGAGACAGTAAAAAGTGTCAATAGATCAGGAGTCCAATGGGGTTGAAGACCTGTTGAAAGGTAGGAGATGATGGTCCACTTGGGATGATTGGAATGAAGATTAGGAAGAGGGTATATTCCTTGACAAAGACTCAATCTAGGCTAGGGCCATGAGAAAGGATGGCCTGACTATGGAAGGTCATGAAAAGGGAAGAGGTCAAGGATGAGAAGTCAGGGTGTTGGGAAAATCATCCGTATGGATACTAAAATCACCAAGAGTTCTATCTGGTATCATGTGGAGAAAGAGAAAGTGGATCAAGTGCTAAAATCCTCATGGGATGAGGAATGACCTGCAGGTGTGTGATGACTGTGACAATTTTACTACAGTCCTTAAAGGCAATAGTACATCAAACATGAAGGTGAGCATATAACTGTGGCCCACTTAACTTCTTCTTAGGCAGTGATGGAGGTCATTTATCTTTGCTGGCAGATAGGCATAATATCTCTTTTATAGATACCAGTGAGTGCAGCTGCATTTAAGCAACTATTCTCTATTGCAAGCACTGCATGATTGCAGAATTTCCTGGAAATGCCTGAGGGACTAGAGTGATGGGGAGTGGTGAGAGGGAATATGAAAAGGGATTGTTTAGTGAAAAGGAGAAGGGAGACATGGGCTCTGTGTTCTCTGCTGTATGCCCATCTAATCTGAGAAGCTCTATATTTAATTGTTTCTATTTAGGGCTTTCAAGGTTTTTTTTTTTTGTTTTGTTTTGTTTTTTGTTTTGTTTTTTTTTTTTTTTGGTAGGCAAGTACACAGGATCCTCACAACTCATGCAAACCTTTCTGTGCTTGTCTTGTGAGGTTAGGGTTCAAAGAAGAATTTAGACACATCCCAAACTGGATAGATTTTAATTGTGAAGAACAATTATCATAAAGGGCATATGATTTCAGTGATGACCCGTTTACATCTATGAGGGAACGGGTTGGGTTATAAAGATATTCTGGTCTACTTGAAATAAACTTTTCAGGAATTCAAACTTTATTGAGAGTAATTTTATTGCTCCTCTTTTATTTGCAAAATGTTCATTCCAGTAAAGGAAACTGAAGTTTAGGCGGAGGTGTATAACACATACAGACAAATATAACCATTGATTTTTTTTTCTTATTTTGCACTGATATAATTTTATTGTGGCATATGTTTTGTAAAGATGTTGTGACATTACCTCAGGGTAGGCTGACACATTCTCCTGACTCTACAATGTAAATGTTTTGACTCAGTGAGTGTTTCCTTCAGGACAAACATTGAAAACTGGCAAATCCACTTTGTTAAAAAAGCATCCTGGATCATGTACCATTCATCCCCAGAGAAAAAGCCTGACCATCGAGAACTTGGTTTTTGTTACTTTTAAGTGATAGAGAAAAGCTTAGAGTTTTATGGTTACTTTTCTATGTGAAAGTCAATAAATTGATCTTGTTCCCATTTATCTTCTCCTGGGACAATGATCTTACCTTTTCTTTTAATAGCACTCCGAAAAATGTCCCACTAGAAGAAATGAACAAGCAATAGCTTTCTTGCTCCAGAGACCAATGTATTGAGTCAAAAAAAGCTTATCTTATCTTGTATTTGAGTAAATTTCTTTTTGGAGATGCAATTGGCTTTACTGTCTACAGCTCAAACATGCACAGAGTGGTATCTGCTCCAGGGATTTCCATGTAGCTTGGATATGGCCTCCCCATGCTTGCTGTGCAAAAAGGCATATGAGAAGGTGATAGGCAATTAATTTTGTTCATTTGGAAACCTGGACCTGTTGTGTACTTTTCTTCCTTAATTACAGCTCCCTGTTGTTGTTGTTAGGTGCCGTCGAGTCGGTATCCGACTCATAGCGACCCTCTGTACAACAGGGGAAACACTATTGTCAGTGCTTCTCTGCTGTTCATAGGGTTTTCAACGGCAGATTGATTTTTGGGAGGGGGTTGCCAGGTCCTTCTCCCAAGCCTGCAGCACCTGGTGTTCCCGGCGGTCTCCCATCCAGGTACTAACCAGGCCCGGCCCTGCTTAGCTTCCGAGATCTGACGAGATCGGATTCCACAGGGCTACGGCTGCAGGCATACAGCTCCCTAAGAAGGTTCAAAAGAGCCTTCTATAAATCTGTGTGTGGTTTTTACTCCTTTGTTGAGAAGCTGGGCAGGGACATTTCTCTTAGCTGGTATTAAGGTATTAGTTGGCAACTCCCATCAAATACAGCAGAAAGTCTGGATCCTATGGTCATTCTCTGAACCTTGTTGAAGTGCTGTAATGAGGAAAGGTCTCACAGAGGGACTGAGGATGAATAAACATATAAATTTAGGCCTGAATTCCACCCACTTAAACCCAATCATCTTGGATTAGCCAATCCTCATATATTTTGGTGGGAGTGGCTCTTGGTTTAAATAGGATAGATTTTATTTTGAACATTAACTCCTGTGACCACATAGCAGACAAATGCAAGCTCATATATTTTGGTGGGAGTGGCTCTTGGTTTAAAAAGATAGATTTTATTTTGAACATTAACTCCTGTGACCACATAGCAGACAAATGCAAACATGACTGGCAAAACATTGAGGCAACTAGCACACTGTATTTGGAGTCAAAACACTTCAAGACCTGGCTCTGATACTAATAGAGCAATCACTGGGCAAGCATTTAACTTACATGAGTTTCAATCTTTCATCTACCTCACAGAGCTGCTATGAGGCTCAAATGGAACTTTATAATGGCTATTCAGGTATAAGTTTTATTGATCATGAAAGTAATTGTGCATACTTGAAAGACACTCAAAGATCATTGTTGTTTAGCCTCTTATAGAAAAATAGATGTTAAATTGTTCTTATAGAAACAGTAGGTGCATATCCAATGCTGAGCATAAATTCTGCCACATGATTCCTGCCAGATTTGCTACATATTGAGTGAATATAAAGGAATGAATGAGCATGTGATGTGACGAAATATTCAGAGACATTAGTGTATGGGGTTAGTTTGGCTTTTTCTGAAGACACCACCAACTATTGTTACATACTCACATCACTCATTGGTTCAGGATATTTTAGAGGATCCTCAGTGCTAAGAAGGGAATAGATGACCTCTGTCAGGTGCCATGGCAGACCTATGAGATGGGACTCCGGGGGGAGTGTCTCAAGCAAGTGAAGAGTGAATGAGGGAAACTTGGGGGAGAGTGAGACACTCTGGAAGACTGTGGAGTTGGACCTGATCACTCTTTTTTATAATGGCTCCAACCATTCACAGGACGTGGTGTGCTGGGGATACCATCAGAAGGATGTTCTCTGATGTTCTCACAGTTGTACAGACTTTAGAGTTCACTTGGAGGAGAGAGAATTTCTTTTCAACTTTAATACCTCAAGTTCTACTCCCACCTAGCATATAGAAAGCCACAGAGTCACTCCCACCCTAACAGACACAAAGTCTGATAAGTTATGTTTACAGCTGTACCACTCTGACATCTGATCCCTTCTGCTCCCAGAAGCTAAAGAGGATCAGGCCTGCTTACTCCTTAGTTGGGAGACAGTCTGGGAATATTGGTTACTGTAGGTTTGGGAGAAGGACTTGGCAGCCCCCTCCAAAAACAACCAGCCATTAAAAACCTTATGAATAGTAGAGAAACACTAACAATACTGCCAGGCATGGCATAGTGTTGGGTAGTGTTTCTTTCTGTTGTACATAGGTTTTCTATCAATCATACTCAACTGGACAGCACACAACAACAACAACAACAACAACAACAACAACAACAAAAACAACAAAGTCATAATTAGTCTTGAAACCATTAGACAGCTGAGGTTTCAGGCAACCAAGTAACCTGAAATCCAAGAAAAGACAGAAGCTTTCAAGGAGAATATAAAGCAAATCCCTGCTCAGCTGAGCAGAGCCTGGGATGAAGAGATGCCAGGGCCACACATGTGAACACGAAGGATTCGGCTAAAACTTTAAATAGTTGCAAAGGTCAAGTGTGGACTAGGATGTGAGTACAGAATCTTGAGGATCCATAGTCATGATGGGAGGGCAGGCACATGCAAACTCTTCTCTACAGACCTTACCAGGTATTCACTGAAAAAGATCAGGCACAGGGAAGAAATTGGCCTGGAGGAGGAGAGGGTTCAAATCGTTCCTGTGAATACTGCCCTGTCTCAGAGGTAGAGTTCAATTCCCCATCTCTTGAGGGTGAGTTGGACTTGTGACTAGCTCCCAATGGATAGAGTATAGGAAGTGAAAAAGTAATTTTACAATGGATAAAACTGAGAAGTGATCAATATCACCATGATCAATGATAAGTCATGTAGACACATGTCCTGGTTTGATACTATGAGAAGGCCACTTCACCTCTGTAGTATTTATCTCTCAAGTCCATAACCCAAGTCTAATCATGAGAAAACATAAGACAAACCCAAATTGAAGGAAATACTACAGAATGGCCAGTATGCTTACAAAGTGTCAAGGTCATGAGAAACTGTTTCCCTTAAAACATGAGAAACTGTCACAGGTCAGATGAAATTAAGAAAACATGTTAACTAAATCCAAGTGTGATCCTCGGTAGATGAATCAGTGGTAGAGCATAAGGCCCTGGGTTTAACCCCAGTCCAGAAAAAAAAAAAGACATTAATGGAAAAACTAGTAAAATCTGAATAATGCCTGTAGCTCATCTAACAGTAATTTAACTAATGTTGATCTCTTAGTTTTGATACATGTACCATGAGTATGTAAGATGCTAGTATTAGAGGAAGCTCGATGAAGGATATATGAGAACCCTCTGAACTATCCTTGCAAATTTTCTGTAAGTGCAAAATTTTTCCCAGATAAAAAGTTAAAACCAAAAAATAATTAGTAGTTACTAGCAACAGAGGGTAGGAGCAGGGAAGGTTTGACTATAAAGAGGGAGGAGGGATGAAAATGTTCATATGTGATATACATTCTGCATATGTGTGCTAGTTAGCTTGTTATTGCTATGACAAAATACCTGACAGAAACAACCTAAGGGAGGAATTTATTTTGTTTCATGGTTTCGGAGGGTTCTGTCCATGGTTGCTTGGCCCCATGCACAGGGTGGAGCATCATGGCTACAGGAATGTGTGGCAAAGACGAGATATTCACTTTATGGCAGATCAGGAAGCAGAGAAAGAAAGAATGCTAACACTCAGCCCTCACAGACACATCCAGGATTGTGCCAAACCTTCTCCTGTTGTTGTTAAGTGCTGTCGAGTCTGACTCATAGTGACCCTCCTGGGGCTTTCAATGGCTGATTGTTTCAGGGTTGGCTTGGGAGTGGATTGTCATGTTTTCCCATTTTTTTGTGGTGCTGGGAATCGAACCCAGGACCTCAGAGATCACAGAGGAGCACTCTGCCAACTGAGCTAAATCCCAGCCCCTTCTCCTAGGTGATTCTAAATCCAGTCAAGTTGACAGTGAAGACTAACCATCATAACATGTTTGTCAAAAGTTTCTGATTTATATTCTTAAAAATGTGAACTTTTATATATAAAAGTAATGCATATGAAAAGTTTTATGTAAATCATCATTCAAGAAACCTGACTTTAAACAGGTTGTTCATCTTTACTGGGGACTTATACTTATGTGAAGCTTAGCAAAGAATGAAAAGTGAAAGCTTCACTCTTTAGGGAACTCATATGCCCTTGTTCTTCCAGTGTTAATAATCTCACTTCTAATACAGGGAAAAAGTCATGTTCACTTCAAATTGATTATTTAAAAATTGCAAAATATGAAAGATGGACTGAGCTTCCATTCTCTCTAATGCAGTAAAAATATGTATAGACATCTCAGCAGCTCTGGCACAGTAAACAGACCAGTGAATCCTTCTTGTGATCAAAACTCAGTGGGCAAAGCTAAGTCAATTTTCTACTATACCAGCTCATTATAATCCCTGAAAAATATTTCTTACATGGATCCTCACTTTTAGAAAAAGTATGGTAGCTCAGTACTGTGGTGCACATTGGCTAGCGCAGAAAGATTGCAAGTTCAAGGCCAGAAAGCAGCCTGTGCAACTTTGTGAGACCTTGTCTAAAGATAAAAAATAAATTACTTGCAAAGGAGCTAGTGGTGCAACTCAGTGATAGAGCACAAGGCCCTGGGTTTAACCCCAAGTTCCACCAAATAAATAAATAAATAAATAAATAAATAAATAAATAAATAAAAGAAAGAGGTAATCAATGGACTGAAAATCCTCTTTCCTCCCCTCTCCTTGCCTTTTCACTTTATATATAAGGAAGATCAATCCACCTCTCTATCTGTAGAACTGATTCATTCTTGGAAACATGGAGTGTATATTAGTCAGGGGTCCCCAGAGGGACAGAAGCAATAAGAGACAGATAGATGGATGATAGATAAATAGATGCCATATTTTTGTGGACTGTGAATCCATTTGACATATGATTCTAATCCATACCTGATTTTGTAGCCCTCTAAAACTGTTAAAATGATGTGGATTGCATTTGAGAATATGCAGTAGATAGATGATAGATAGATAGATAGATAGATAGATAGATAGATAGATATAGATGGATAGAAATAGATGAATAGATAAGAGAGGATTGATTAGGGAAGTTGGCTCACATGATTATGGAAATATAGGAGTCCCACAGCAGGCCCTCTGCAAGCTAGAGACCCTGATGTTTTACCAGCTTGGTTCTGTCCAAGTCTAAGGCCTTAGAATAATGTAAACTAATGGTGTAACTCTTAGTCCAAGGCCAAAGACTTGAGAATTTACGAGGCCACGTTGTAAGTCCTAGCATCCAAAGTCTGAGGACCCTGACATTCTGATGTCCAACGATATGGAAGGAAGACTATATCCCAGCTCATGAGACAGAGAGACACATTCACCCTTTCTATTTTGTTCTCTCCAGGCCTTGGATGAATGGATGGTTCTCGTACACATTGAAAATGGATTTTCCCCACCTACTCTACTCAGATTTATACCCTAATCTCCTCTGCAAATACTCTCACAGACACACCCCAAAATAACATTTTACCATATTTCTGTTGTTGTTAGATGCCATAAAGTCAGGTCTGACTCATACAGACCCTATATACAACAGACAAAACACTTCCTGACCATTTTCCATGCCTGGAATTATATATGACAGTGCTTCTCTGCTATTCATAGGGTTTTCAATGGCTGATTGTTTTGGAGTGGGATGCCAGGTCCTTGTCCCAAGGTATTCCCAGGTGGTCTCCCATTCAAGTACTAACAAAGCCCAAGTCTGCTTAGCTTTCGAGATCTGATAAGATTGGATGCCAGGGTGGTACAGCTATAGACACCATCTTTCTTGTTGTTATTAGGTGCTGTCGAGTTCTGTCCAACTCATAGTGACTCTCATAGAGTTTTCAGTGTCTGACTGTTTCAGGATTGCCTTGGGAGTGGATTGCCACGTCCTCCCACTTTTGTGGTGCTGGGAATTGAACTTGGGACCTCAGAGATTGCAGAGCAGTGCTCTACCAACTGAGCTAAATCCCAGTTCCCTAGGTATACCTTAATATAGGTAGACACCTAAAATTAACCATCACAGAGTCCGCTACTGCACAGTATTCTATTGGGTGAATATACTCTGATTTATTTTACCAATCCCTTAATGATGGGCATCTAGATTGTTTCTAGGATTTTGCTCTCTCCAACTGTGTTGTTGTGCATTTCTTCACACATTCACCTTTGCACACTTCTATAAGTATAGCTATAAGACGAATTCCTACAAGTGGACTCACTGGATCAGTATATATGGCCACTGTTTATTTTGATAGCTTATTACAGATTGTTCTTCATAGATAGTGTACTAATTTATACTTCTCATTTTCATATGTGATTGGGCATGCTTCCATGTGTCTACTCTTCCCAACATATGATCTAACTTTCTGATGTAGAAAAATAACTAGTATGAATAAGATTGAGCACTGTCTTGTTTGTTTAAGAGGGTCATTCTTTTCTTTTCTATTTTTTGAACTGACTGTTCATGTCCCTTGTCCATTTTTTTCTTTGGATTGTTGATTATTGGCTTATTGATTATGTTGTTGTTGTTGTTAGGTGCCATTCAGTCGAGTCTGACTCATAGCGACCCTATGTACAGCAGATCAAAACACTTCCCAGTTCTGTGCCAAGCACACAATCTTATTTATGTTTAAGCCAATTGTTGCGGACACAGTGTCAATCCATCTGGTGGAGGGTTTTCCTTTTTTT
>VMDO01007186.1:52291-93581 GCA_007922755.1 Pedetes capensis | reverse complement strand
GCTGGGATTTAGCTCAGTTGGTAGAGCGCTGCGCTGCAGTCTCTGAGGTCCCGAGTTCAATTCCCAGCACCGCAAAAATGGGAGAAGGACCTGGCAATCCACTCCCAATGCAATCCCGAAACAATCAGCCATTGAAAACCCTATGAGGGTCGCTATGAGTCGGATACCGACTCAACGGCACCTAACAACAACAACAACAACAATTAAAAATAAGGAAAGCAGGAAGGTTAAAATGAATTACAGAGCAAGGCTGGAGTCAGAGGTACCATAAGACTCAGGCTTTAAGTAAGATATAGAAACACCAAAAGATATTTTCATAGGCTTGGGTTACTCTGTGCATGTTTATGTGTATGTGTGTACAGGGAGGGCTAGAACCTGAGGCATTCAGTATCAGTGAGCACGCCTGGTCTCCCTATCTTATAAATATCATTCTCTAATAAAAGGAACCAGGGCTGTTTGGATCAGTAGTTGGTCCCAGGGCTAGGGCAAGGAAGATACAAGATGAACCTGGAGTATCTTGTGGTGCCAGAAAGTAATAAGGGTGACAAAAAGACAGCGGACAGTGGGAAGAGGAGAGAAAACAAGAAAAGAATGACAAGGATGAAAGCACATCAAAGGACAAACACACCTACCTGAAAGAGCTCCCATCACAGGAATAACTGTGCAGGTAAGATGCTCCAGGAGATGACGTGGGGGTAACCATGTTCCCCCAAAGATATGTAGATGTTGAAGTCCTAATGTCTGGGGCCAGTGAACATGGCCCTATTTAGAAATAGGATCTTTGCAAATGTAATCAAGTTGAGATTAAGTCACACTGTATTACTGTTGGCCATATAAGGAAAGAACAGAGCCACATATACCCAGAGGGAAAAAGCCATGTGAAGACAGATACAGATCTTGAGGTGAAACAGAACAAGGAATGGCAAGAACTGTCGGCAACCACCAGAAGTTAGGAAGGAGGCAAACACCATCTCCCTTGGAGCTTCAGATGGAACCAACCCTGGACACAACTTGACCTATGACCTCCTAAGCTGTAAAAGAACAAAATTCTGTTGTTTTATGTCACGTAGTTTTTAATAATGTGTTAATGAGATCCCTAAACAACATACAGATGGTGAAATTACTAGGTGAAAGTTTAAGCACAAATAGGCTTTTTGCCTAACCTCAAAGTATTTCCTTTCAAATATTTATTCATTACAAATATTTATTCATTTCAACTTCACCAAAGTGAAACCTGGTGACCAAATAATCAAGCTGGACATCACTTGTTGTTGTTGTTAGGTGCCGTCAAGTCGGTGTCCGACTCATAGCGACCCTCATAGGGTTTTCAATGACTGACTGTTTCAGGATTGCCTTGGGAGTGGATTGCCAGGCACTTCTCCCATTTTTGCGGTGCTGGGAATTGAACACAGGTCCTCAGAGACTGCCGCGCAGCGCTCTACCAACTGAGCTAAATCCCAGCCCGGACAGCACTAGGCAATACATATTTTCTACATGGTCCCCTATTGTGATACAACAGGAAGGACACACTCCCTGTTATGGTTTGAATCTAAAATGTCCTCCAAAGGTCATGTGTTTGGATGTTTGGTCCTCAGCTAGTGGTGCTTTCCTGAGAGACTATGGGAACTTCCAGAGGTAGGACCCAGCTTGCAGAGGTGAGTCCCTGAGGACAGGCCTTTGGAGGTTTTATCTAGGCCCCAGTTCTGGTATGCTTTCTCCCTGCTACTGATCTGCCATGACATGAAGTCCTCTACCACAGACCCCATTGCCTGCAATGACCCTATGGACTGAAATCCTCAAAACTGTAAACCCTAATAAATCATTCCTCCCACAAGTTTGTTTCTGTTAGGTATTTTGCCACAGAAACACATAAGCTAACACACAAAATTGATAGCAAACAGTGGAGTTATTGCTGGGTGTGAACTTTGACCATGTGGTTCTTAGGGCATTGGAATTTGCAGGTAATGTTTGCAAGAGCTTGGAGATGCAGGCGAGAAAATCCTGGAATGTTATAAACAGAGCTTGAAGGGTGGCTCTGGTGTGAGTTGGAAAGACCAGAATGCTGACAGAAATGCATTAAAATGAGATTCATAGAGTTTCCAAGGGAAATGAGGACACTATTGGGAATTGGACTAGAGGCCATTCGTGTTGCATTCTGGCAAAGAGCTTGTTGTTTGCCCATGTTCTAAAGATCTGAGGGAGGCTAAATTCAAAAGTAATGGACTAATTAATTTGGTGGAGGAAATAATCAAAAAGCATAATTTTGAAGCTGTGTGTTGGTTACTACTAGATGCTTTCAGACAGATTTATGATGTGGGGAGAAGAGAGCAGAAAGATTTGGGGAAAAAATGTGCAGTTTGAAAAGGAAAAACCCTCAAATTTAAAGTTGCTACAGACAGGGCCAGCTCAGGCAAGGAAGCAGTAATTGTTAACAAGATAAGCACCAGTAAAGAGAAGCCCCACACTATGTGCTGGAACAACAGAAATGTCTTGGGAGCAAAGGAGTTGGTCAGACTCCTCACAATCTAGGGTTCCAGGGTGTGAAACTGAAACCACATTTGAAAGACTTTCATATAAACAGAGAGCCAAAGGGCCCCCTCCTGGAAGGGAGCCACCTAGGAAAGTGGGTACACAAAGGCCACTGCCGCTGCCGTGGTCAAAAGGGGCATAACTACTGCCTCAAGCCAGCAGCAAACCTTGGCATCATCCGTGTGGTGCTGGTTTTGCAGGCATGAAGAATGCAGATTTATGGGGTTGTAGAGGCTGCCACCAAGGTTCCAGAAAATAGTGTGTCAAGTCAGGCAGTACAAATCAGGGTGAGATACTCTGGGGAAAGCCTCTGAAGGGCTGGTACATGAAGCTTTGAGGGTGGAGCCTAAATAGCAATGGAGAACCTGCGATGTTGGAGGTGCCAGCAATAGGAAATGTCTGCTGCTACCAGCAATCTGTGGAGCCAGGTTAAGAGGGCCATGTGGCCTGCAAATGGCAAAACTATAGGGTTAGGACTGCCCACATCTGTTCAAGGACAGATGATGCCATCACATGTGCCAGATGCCTGACATGGAGATGCAGTTTGTGTGCTCTGCTGGATATCAGTGTTGCCTCAGACCCATCTGTTCTTCCCTTTTCAAGTGGGAATGCCTACTTTGTCCTATACATACTTGTTGTTGTTAGGTGCTGTCAAGTCGGTATCCGACTCATAGCGACCCTCTGTACAACAGGGGAAACACGATTGTCAGTGCTTCTCTGCTGTTCATAGGGTTTTCAATGGCAGATTGATTTTTGGGAGGGGGTTGCCAGGTCCTTTTCCCAAATGCATACTAGAAGTATGTAAATTGTTTTTGTTTTTCAGGAGCTCACAGTTAAGCTTTCCTTGACTCAGTGGAGAATCTGGACTTTGACTTTTGAGCAAGATTGAGGCTGTTAAGATTTTGGGGACTCTTGAAGGTGGACCGAATGCATTTTGCATTAGGAGATAAACATGAAGCTTTGGGGGACAAGAGAAGAGTATCATGACTTGAATCTAAAATATCCCCCAAAGGTCATGTGTTTGGATGTTTGGACCCCAGCTAGTGGTGCTGTCCTGGAAGGCTACAGAATTTTGGGAGATGGAACCCAGCTTGCAGAGGTGGGTCACTGGGGACAGGCCTGTGACGGCTTTTACCTACACCTCTGGTTCCAGTATATCTTTTGTTCCTGATCTGCCATGACATGAGGAGGTCTTCTGCCACAGGTCCTGTTACCTGTCCTGCTGCCATGCCTGCCCTGCCTGTTAGGGACTGAAATCATATAAACCTGTGAGTCCCAGGACATCATTCCTCCCATAAGTTTGTTTCTGTCAGGTCTTTTGCCATAGCAATGCACAAGCTAACACACCATCCACATGGTATCCGTTCCCTAATGCAAAACCCCAATCTCATCATGAGAAATAGCTGGAAAGCCTAGGTTGCAGTGCACCCTATAAAACACCTAGCAGGGTACTATAAATTGTCAAGATCATGAAACACAAAACAAGACTCGGGGACAATTACAGATCATAGGAGACTAAGGAGACCCAATTAACTCCATGCAATAGGGGATCCTGGAACAGAAAAGGGAGACCCAATTATGTTGTAGTTTTGGTCACTGTTCTATAGTGATGTAAAATGTCAAGATAAAGGGAAGTGAAGTCAAGGGTACATGCGAACTCTGTGTTACTTTTGCAATTCTTCTCGATGTCCAAAGTCATCTCTCACCTCCAAATTTAAAAAATAACTACCAGAGGGGGTCAACATACTATAGGAGGGAAAATCCAAAGAGGAACATCAGCCGAATGATCACTTGACAATTTAAGACATCAGAAATTAGACCTTGTAAGAGTAAGCTTATTAAATTATTCTACCGCAATTATATCTTCAGTGTACAAGGCACCAACCATTTGATCATTCAAAACAACACACTGTGTTTAACATTTTTTATTTTTAACTCTGTTTGGGTAGTACAAAAGTCGTAAAAGTACAAACCAGACAGTTAAAAATACATTTGACACTCAAAATGGCGAAAAATTTCCTTTACAAATTTTTACATCAAGGTGGTAGCCAACTTGTTTGTTATACCAATAAGCTACCCATCATTAGTATTTCATATAGTGAGTTCATTGTGGGTCCCCAATTCTTCTAAAGGGGGAGGAAAAACAAAGACCTATAAACATCAGTTGCTTTGGGAACACTTAAGAAATCTCATCAGATAATACAAATGAGTAAAAAGCTTATGTGTTGAAAATATTGAATGCTTAACTTTTGGCATATTTGGAAGCCAGCTAGACACAAACTGCTCAAGTATTAGAAAATATGTAAAACGGACTCTTGGTATAAATACAATTTTAAATATTTTTGAGTATTTGCTTGCCTATTATATTGCTATAAAAAAGTGCTCTGACTTGAATAAGATTAAAAATAATTAAAGCTGAAGAATATCTTACATTTTAGCCCTCACTACTTAGAGGGCATAATATTTTTAAAGCAAAAATGTATACTCTTTGTTTTAAGTAAAACTATTGGCCTAGACTGCACATATATTATTTACACTAATACACACCCAGAAAATTCCTAGACTGGTATTTTCTGGACCACTGTGAAATTTATATCCATAGTAACTTCTGTTGTGTATATGAATGTATACACAACATTTATTAGTTGTCAGTAAGAATTCACATGAAATTGAATCATCCACCATTTACTTAAAAGGTTAGAAATTTTTAGTTTGATGCCAGAAGCAGAATTACGTAAATCCATTTACAGTAAATACCTTGAAGTGTATTTTATGGAAATCATTTTGGGGAGCCAAATGAGAAATGTGCTTTTTCTCTTTGAAATAAAAGTACCTAAGTCACTGCACCAACTGGCATGCAAGGAGGTCTTGGCACTTTCCCTCACCCCTCACCCAGATCTATCAAAATACTATCTTTGTTACTGTACTTTCAGGTGTTTTATAAAACGGAAAGCTAAAAAATAAGTAGGGTTTTCCAGGCCTAAAGGGAAGGAAGCCACTGAAGATCTTTTAAATACTGAGCATCAGTTACAAGATGGAACACAGGAACACGAGGAAAACAGGCAGAGGTTTCTGTGGGCTCGCCTCACACAGGAAGTTTTTTTGTTCTTGTTTTTTGTTTGTTTTTGGTACTTAGGGGTTGAACCCAGGGCCCCACACATACTTTGCAAGCGCTCTACTTCGGGGCTGAACTCCCAGGCCTTTCTATTTAATTTTTACTTTTTTTAAATTTTTTTTTAACAAGGTCTCAGGAAGTTGTGCAAGGCTGCCTCTGGCCTTGGATTTGCGATCCTCCTGCCTCGGCCTCTGAGTCGCTGGCATTCAAGGCATGTGCCACTGCACACAACTCCATTCCCCCTCTTTATCCAGTGGACTAAAGGAGAAGTGCTCAGCTTAAGTTAAAAAAGCATGAGAGAGGGGTTCCCTGTATTGCCCAAGTGACCCAGCAGTGGCACGGTGGAAGAAGGAGTCAATGCTGAACTCTTGGTCTAGGAATCCAAAGTCCGGCATCTGGTCCAGCTGGCTGAATGATCTCTTGGAAGATCAGCTTCTCGGTGTAGACTAGATTATTTCCAAAGACCTTTTCCCATGGAAGGGTCAGGTCTTGTAACAGCTACACTGTGTACATGAAGATCTCCTTATCACCAATGCCAAAAGGGGATGTAAGGTTTGGGGTAATAGACACACACGTCCCCTGGCACAAACTCAGACGTCACATGAAGAGCTCCACTGTACACGGCAGGGTGACCCTAGGGAAAAGCCACAATGTGTATGTAAACCAGTACAGGGAGGGACAACACGGAAGGGCGGCGGCTAAGGGACGTTGACAAGATCAAAAATAAGCTCTTTTCCTCCCCAGACTCTGTAACAGTTTTTCATCAGCCTTTTTAAACCAAAACTTGTTTCAAAGCAAACTGAATTCTGTATCCAGAACAGGAAAAATAATTCCCTTTTATCCATATGCCCGCTGACTTCATGATAAAACCTGTATAAAATATATAAAAATATTCCCTAGGCAACTTCATATCTTGCAAGTATTCAGTCTCTTAGAACTCTTCAATAAAGCCACTGCTGCAAGAAAAAACAAACAAGGTAAAGCTTTAACAAAAGAGAAACATCGTATCACATATCAATCTGCCTGAATATTTTCAAACATAGAATAACAGGAATCCATCCTCACTCTGTCCCATCCCATCCCACTTCATTCCTTCTCTCATTCTGTTTCTTCTACAATTCAGTCTAAGGAAATTTATGTACTACAATTCTGAAAGGACTTCATTATCAAGGTCTGAGAAACCAAAAATAATAGAATTTGAAGACCAGAGGAGACTAAGGGTATCAGTTTGTTTTCACACTTGCTTCTAAGGTGACAGGTGCATAGTGTCCTTGTGATTCTTGTATTACTTCTCTAGGGGAACATTTTCTTAACTCTTTCACCCCATGCTGCTGGATCACGTGAGCTAAAGAGTGATGATCCTCAGTCACAAGGAACCTCCTTCAATGTATCAGGTAAGGTATCTTTCCAAAGCCACACCGATGGAATGAACTCTGGTTCTCTATGGAGCATCCAGGGCAGCTTTGCTCGGATTTCACTGGGCAGGTAAGAATATGACAAAATGTTCAATCTTAGGCCTTCGTTGGTTTTCTGGTATATTTATTTATTTATTATCTTTTCCTTCCTTCCTTCTTCCCTCCCGCCTTCCCTCCCTTTTCCTTCCTTCCTTCCTTCCTCCCTCCCTTCCCTTCCTCCTTTCCCTTCTTTGCTTCCTTTCCTTTCGTTTCTTCCTTTCTTTCCTTTTCTTCCTTCCCTTCCCCTCCCTACTCCTTCCTTTCTTCCTCTCTTTCTTCCCTTCCCTTCCCTTCTCTTCTTTCCTTCCTTCCTTCCTTCCTTCCTTCCTTCCTTCCTTCCTCCCTTCCTTCCTTCTTTCTCTCTCTCTCTCTTTCTTTCTTTCTTTCTTTTTCTTCCTTTCTCTCATCTTTCTTGCACTGTGATGCTGGGGATGGAACCCAGGGCCTTGTGCATGCTTTATCACTGAGGTACAGCCCCAGCCCCGTGGTTTTCATTGTACCTTGAGGGTTCGGGATTGTATTTTTAAGTCTTTCAAACAAGTGACTGTAGTTAACATCTTAATTTGTATCACAAATGAAGCCTACCACTACACTTGTAAAAGTACTTTCTACTTTTCCAAAGGCTTTTTTTTTTTTTAAACAAATATGTCATTTAACTGAAAGCTTTGTGCCCTTTTACTTCTTTGAAGACTGGGATAACAAGACTAAAATCCTAGAGATGCCAGTGTGCACTGAAAGGCCAAACAGTGTGACATTAAGGAGCAAAACACTCTCTGATCTGCCAAAAGTGTGTTTGTCTGTAAATGCTAAATAAAACCAGATAGAAGCCAGCCTGTAAAAATATGAAGACAAAACAAAAAGTTAAGAGAGGCATCTTCATTTAAGATACTATTTGCTTATTTTCAAAATATGTACTCTAAGATCATCTGTGTTATCTTTTTCTATCATTCATAATGTTCATAGTGATTTACAGTGGTTATAAGGGAAATGAGAGCAAGAGAGAGCGAGGTGGGTGGGAAGGCAAGAGAACGCACACGCAAGAGCGAGAGATTAAGATGGATTTCCCAAATGAGATGAATTGAGTAAAGAATCATTATCCTTTTAGCTAAAAAGAAAATTAAACACTGTGTCCTGAAATGGCTCAGATTTTTTAATTATAATGCAATAAATAATTTCCCGGGCTGCATTGCCACAACCTAACATAGCCTAACACATGGATTTGTACTGTAAGGCCGACCAAAGTCAAGTCAAGTCCAAGACTCCTTTCTGAAAGAAGCCAATAAATAGGAAACACACTAGCACAGAAAAAGCTCTAAGGACCAGAAATGGAGAAATATAAAAATGGTTCTGAAATTTTAGAAAAGTTTAAAAAGTGAGAATTGTCCAGGATAATTTTAGGCCACTATCTAGAACATAGACATGCCATAGTTTTTATGTCTCCTCCTCAGCTGGAGCTAAGTGTTTTTGTATCAAGGAAAATGACAAAGTCCAGAGCGTGGGATGTCAGGCCTGGAATGTAACGTTTCATCACAGGATGAGTCTTCATTCCGACCTAGGAGAACGTCCCACTTAGAGTATTTTGTAATCGATGTGACTGACCATAAGGAGTGGGCATGCCAGACCACAGGCTGGGCTAACAATGAGAGGGCTGGAGCCAGAGGCCTGGATTCCAAATCAGACCCATACTGCTAGCTGTGGAACCGGGGCAGCCCCTGGAGCATTCTGTAGCAGGACTGTACACAGATGACAGATGTACAGTGCTTAATACGGGGTGAAGCACAGGCTAACTACTAGGATCACTTTCTTCCTCCAGTTCTCTGCTCCGCACAATCACATTGGCCTTATCTACAACAGCTGCAGCTACAAAAAATGCCCTGTGTGAAATACATTTGACAGACAAAGTGGAAAATACAAATTGCTGTTTAAAGTCTTCGCTACGAATATCAGAAACTACGCAGAGAAAAAGGAAGGGACTCTTCTTAAAACTCCTGCTGTTCTGGTCATTCCAAACACACACTTACTAAAAGGCAACACTTTACTGGCACGATAGCTATAAATTTCCAGGTCAATACCTGTCTTATCAGGGTAATGATGTATTAGGAAAGAAGACACCATACACTCTGTGGCTTTTAAATTTCCAACTGTGGCTTTACTTCCATAAATGAGACATCTAAAAAGTGCAGACTGTGTTATGGTGCATTTTCACACCGTTAAATCCTTTCTCATTCTATAATCATGACTACATCCTTACTACTAAGGAAATCCACACTCTGAAACAGTACTTCTTACCACCTGTGCACCAATAAAAATGTTAAAAGGTGACTTCCACATTGTTCTATAGCAATGGGAGCCACGTGGGGGCTGGCATAAATGCCAAAGAAGGCTAAAAGGCGTGGGCAGCTGGAGAGGGAAGAAAACACCTGCCCACCCTTTACTCTCAGTTGCCATCACTAGGGGGCCCCACTATACTTAAGTCTGACCTCTGGAGGAAAACGTGGTGATTACAGTTTTACTCAGATGAGAGGACCCAAGCTGGAAGAAGTTAAGCAAAACTTCCTTCCACTGAGAACACAATTCATAAATCCCAAGTATAACCATTTCCCTTATAAAACAAGACTGATGGAGAAAAATTAAGAACTTCACTCACCAAAGATTTATCTGGAGCAAAGGAAGAAGTTTTCAAAGCCTGTTTAAAGCTTATGAAGCCATAATGCTATTAGGATGTTAGATTCCACGGAAGCTGCAATAAATCTCTGGTTAGGATTTATATGTCTCGTTAAAAAGGATTCACTAGAAAATAGGATCTACTCACTTTAAAAGTTAGAAACATGTTTTAGAAGCGAGAAGCTTTGGCAGATTAAGGGCCAGTGAGCCCTAGACCACAAAAGGTAGGATGGTAAGGAAGGGAAAGACTCTGATTAGAAACAGTAACTGGTATTTCCAGAGGCTAAGTGCCAGGTACTGCCAGGCAAAGCACTCCAGATTCATTAACTCAATCTCCTCCATGGCTCTATGAGTCAGTGACAATTCTCATTTTCATAGGAGGAAAGGGATTGCCCAAGGCCATGAAATTAATAATGGAAAGGTGGGGAATGTGGTCAGATCTGGAAGATCATGCCCACACTACATTGCCATCACACCACCATGGCGACATCCTGGCCTCACTGCCATCTTCTGGTACCCCCACTCCTCTGCTCCCCACCTATATGGAAGGCAACAAAAGGGAATGCAGAAACTAGAAATGATGGTAGGGCCTTTCAAAGGGAAAGTCATCGTAGCTATGTGAGCAATTAAATGGTGCTAAAATCTACATTCTAAAAAAGGCCCAGTCCCCCAAGACTAAAAGTACATCCATAGGGCTAGGGGAAAAAAAGGAAAAAAAAACCAAAAAGGCATTTTATGTGTGCTCTGAAGCCCTGGGTTCAATCCCCAGCACTGCAAAAATGGAGAAGGACCTAGCAGCCCACTTCTAAAACAATTCTGAAAAAAATCAACCATCAAAAACCCTATGAATAGCAGAGAAGCACTGACATAGTGCCAGGCATGGCACAGTGTTGAGTAGTGCTTCATTCTGTTATACTTGGGGTTGCTGTGAGTCAGACCTGCCTCAGTGGCACCTAACCAAAAAAGAAAAACAAAAAAAATACGACATTTGAATTCTAATCTCATTGCAAGACGTGGACCACAGGACCACAAAACTTGGTTAATAATTTTCTAGAACACTTACATAAAACAAAGATGGGAAAGTTGTGTATAGAAACAGTTAAGGAGCAGGGTGTGATGGCACACACCTGCAATCCTAGCACTCAGGGAGGCTGAGACCGATGGAGCTCGAGTTTGAGGCCACCCTCGGCTACAGAGTAAGTTAGAGGCCAATCTCAACTATATAATGAGAAACTGGGGAAAAGAAGAGAAAACCCACAAAGGATTATGACATCCATATTCACACTGAAGTCCCTGTGTGGTTTATGTATGTGATCGTTCACTAGTAATCTGTTTACTACTGATTACTTCAAGGATCAAACTTCTTGGTTTGAGGATCTTCTCGTACTAGGCTCTACTGAATACTATGTGGTTACATGTCCACAATTATGGTTGCTGAAAAAAGGGCACTTGGTCTTGATAGCAGTATGGCCTGCATGGGTTGACTTCTTGGCAGTTGAAGATTAATGGGAACATATCAAAGTGCGCTTGGTGTTTATGGTCCTTTAAATGTTGCTCTGGCCTAAATTTTGTATTAAATTTTCTAAATTAATATTAATACCTTCCTATTTTATTTTAGTTTTTGCAGTGCTGGGGATTGAACCCAGGGCCTTGTACGTAATAAGCACCATACCACTGAACTATACTCTGTCCCCTACAGGTCTCTACTAATGATCAGATGAATGCCCTATTATCCTATCTGTTAAATAGTCATTGAGGACCAACAATGTACAAGGTGCCATCTGAAGGCATGACAAAAGGTGAGAAGACACACACAGCCCATGCCCTCAAGGAGCTTAGCACTTGCAAGTAAGAAGTTCACATAATAAGCTTCAACCCATTGTAAAATGAGATATGTGGTGTGTCAATTTACTTAACAAAACCAGGATAGTTTATCATTGTTTTTTTCTTCCGTCTATAATACATAATAGATGCTTTGTGTCTATACCTGCAGCTCTGCTTCAATCTTTGGTCTTTGCAGGCCATCACTTAATGAATAAGGCATAATTCATTTAATTAACTGCCCCCATTGATGCATATTTAAAGTTCCTTCTGGTTACTTGCCACTATAAATGAAACTGAAGTGATCAACTTTAAACATTGTCTTTGTATTCCTGCATGATATAGACAATTATAATCATTTGGTCAAAGAGTACATCTTTAACTTTTGGCATTTCCATACTATGAGTACCACCACAAAGATCGATAGCAATGTGGCCTCCTTGCTCCCATGTGTGATTCTGTCCGTTTCCTTCTACCCTCTGAACAAGGATAGTCATGTAAACTAGCTTGCCTGGGAGGTCTTGATTTAGAGATGTTTACCTAGAGTAATTAGTCATAGTGCTTCCTTTTATTCTTAGAACAGTCTCATTTTGGCTGTGAGTTATATGGTCATGTTAGTGTTAACATTCATCTTTGTCAAGAGAAAATCAAAAAGCGATCTCTGTTTCTTCACAATTATTTCACATTAGTAACATTGGCCATTTTTCATGTTTAACGACCTCAGCAGCTTCCATGAGTTGCCACATTACAACCTTCATTTGGAGGGAGGGGAGTGAAAATAATCTTAACTTTTTAATATCAACAGTAAGCAACTTTTTATATTGTTGTTGTTGTTAGGTGCCGTCAAGTTGGTATCCGACTCATAGCGACCCTCATACGGTTTTCAATGGCTGACTGTTTCAGGATTGCCTTGGGAGTGGATTACCAGGTCCTTCTCCCATTTTTGCAGTGCTGGGAATTGAACTCAGGACCTCAGAAACTGCAGTGCAGCGCTCCACCAACTGAGCTAAATCCCAGCCCACTTTTTATATAGGTGAATCAATTCAGGAAAAGTCAAAATGTTTATAGGTTTTTTTCCACTCAAACTGAAAATAGCTTTTTTGGTAGCACAGACAGAAGTATATCTTCTTGCAAATTATATTGCCTTATTTATTGAATACTTACGAAACTGTGTACCCCTCTTTTGACATTACGTTTGACTGTGACTCTTTTGACATTACGTTTGGATCTTACTGGCAAGGCTGAAGGTTGCCCTTCACTGGGTCATATCCTCATTACAACTCACAAAAGCTTATATATTTAGCAACAGGGAGTTTCCCAATCCCTTGGGATGGTGAGACTCTGAGGCCTTTATGCTAAGTAAAATGTAATGACGTCAAATGTGACTGTTTACTTGGAAAAACAAGAATTTGACTGGCAGTTGTTTGAACGTAATTTCCCAGTCCTCTAAGAATCTCAACACACCTCTAATTCAATGTCTCCACTAATTTACAGTAGAATAACATTACCTTGAATAGTAACAACTTTTTTTCTAATAAGGAAAAGCAAACAGCTTAGACATGGTCACTCTGGTTTTATGAGCTAGAGTTCACCTGATTTGCCTTCAATAAGCCTCTCCCTTAATATCAAATGAACAATCCTACTACTACCTGATAGATTATATCTAAGCTCAGTATCAAGACAAATATGACATATCAGAAAACATGAACACTTTCATTTGCTAACTATTTAAATAGAGCTTGCCTAATATAATACAGGCTGAGTATCCCTTATCTGAAATGCTTGGGACCAGATGTGTTTCAGGTTTCTGAGTTTTTCAGGTTTTGTAGTTATTTGCATTGACTTTGGACGGGCTGGGGTTTAGCTCAGTAGGTAGAGTGCTGCTTGCTCCACACTCTCTGAGGACCCAGTTTTAATCCCCAGCACCACAAAGAGAGAGAGAGAGAGAGAGAGAGAGAGAGAGAGAGAGAGAGAGAGAGAAGGGCATGGCAATCTACTCCTGAAGCAATCCCAAGACAATCACCATTGAAAACCCTATGAGGGTCGCTATGAGCTGAATGTGAAGAGGATCTGAAACAATTACTGATGAAGAGCAAAGAACACAGCCTTCAGTAAGGACTGCACCTCAACATAAACAAAACAAAAATCCTTACAACTGGGTCAGGAGCAAAATTATGATAAATGGAGAAAAGGTCGACATTGTCCAAGGTTTTGCTTTACCAGACTCTATAATCAATACATGTGAAAGCAGCAATCAAGAAATCAAAAGACGCATTGCAATGGGAAAAGCTTTTGCAAAAGACCTCTTTAAAGTGTTGAAAAGTAAAGATGTCACACTGAAGATAAAGGTGCACCTGGCTCATGCCATGGTATTTTTAGTCACATTATATGCTTATGAAAACTGGACATTGAATAATGGAGGCAGGAGAAGAATTGATGCTTTTGAATTATAGTGCTGGAGACAAATATTCAACATATCATAGACTGCCAAAAGAACCAACAGATCTGTCCTAGAAGAAGTACAACCAGAGTGCTCTTTGGAAGCAAGGATGGTTAAACTGTGTCTACTGTATTTTGGACATGTCAGGATGGAGCAATCCCTTGAGAAGGACATCATGTTTGGATGAGTGGCAGGTCACCAAAAAAAAGGAAAACCCTCAACTACATGGATTGACACAGTGGCTGCAACAATGGGCTTAAACATAAGTAAGATCGTGTGCCTGTAATGGAATTAGGGAGTGTTTTGTTCTGTTGTACATAGGGTTGCTATGAGTCAGACCCAACTTGACTGCACCTAACAACAACAAACATAGACTTTATACCAGCTGAAATCTGAAAATGTGAAATCTGAAATGCTTCAAAATTGGAAACTTTTTAAGCATCATATTTGATGCTCACAGTTTCAGACTTCTGGATTTTAGATTTTCAGGTTAAGAATGACCAATCTATTTGTAATAATAACTTCTAACATTTACCTATTTAGCATTTATTTAGTGCCAAAGAACAACATCCACCTGAAGTAGGTGACATTACTATTATGCCCACTGCACAGAATCTGAGGCATCAGAAGCCAAGAATTCTGACCAAGATGACAACTGAAGAGTGACAGACTAGATCTTGAGTATGAGAAGTCTGACTCCTGAATGTGTCCTATGGAGTCACTAGGTATCCTATGTCCTGTTACTTACAGGCACTATCTTTTACTTGAGCTACTTAATGTTATTGCTGTTGTTAGGTGCCGTCAAGTCAGGTGCGACTCATAGCAACCCTCACAGGGTTTTCAATGGCTGGCTACTTCAGGATTGCTTCAGGAGTGGACTGCCATGTCCTTCTCCCATTTTTGCAGTGCTGGGATTGAACCTGGGTCCTCAAAGAGTGCAGTGTGGTACTCTACCAAGTGAGCTAAACCCCAGCCCATTTAATGTTGTTGTTATGTGCCCTTGAGTCAGTGTCCAACTCACAGCAACCCTATGTACTATTGTCCATTGCGTCTCTGCTATTCATAGTGTTTTCAACGGCTGATTGTTTTGGGGGATTGGATTGCCGGGTCCTTCTCCCCAGCCTACAGCACCTGGTGTTCTCAGGCAGTCTCCCATCCAAGTACTAACCAGGCCCAACCCTGCTTAGCTTTCAAGATCTGATGGGATCGGCCGCCAGAGTAGTATAGTTGCAGGCCACTTAATGTTAGTAGATCTCAAAGTCTCAAGGTACAAATAAAGAAAAATAAAGGTTCTAGTTACAAGTATTAATTCCATCTTCTTTCTAATTATAGGCTTTCTAATTATAGTCTCTAAAACCACTTCATTTTCTGCTTCCCACGAGCTCCCTGAGGTCCATTGTTGGTTCCTCCAAAATGTCCTGAAGCCTCTACCGCTACAAAGATTCTATGGTAAAAAATTGTAGTCCCTCCCTTTCGTAAGCCTTATTGAAGGGCTATCGAGACTAAAAGAGACCCAATAGCTCTCTAAGCATCAATTCCTGGTCAATAACAAGGTCAATTACCTGCCTAGGAGCAGATGGCCCACTTTGTGGGCAATTTAAAGTACAACAAAACAAAAGCCTCTGGTCTTGTGGGCTGTCAAAATCTTGAGAATACTGATAAATATGTTTCAGTATATTCTTTGCAAAAAACAAAGATGTGGAAGAAAAACATAGAAAGAATATCATTATTGTTTTTAGGTCCACTCAAAGGTCCCAGATGATGGTCATAAATGTACTGGAGCTACTGCCAGCAATAAAAGACAAATAGGGCAGGGAACATTTTAACTGTGTGCAGCATTTATCACAGCTCAGTCAATGTGAAAGACTAAAAACTGATTCTTCCTCCACTGTGTGGACAGAGTAAAAACTCAACAGTCAGGGAACACAGAAGCAAGGCACTGGTGAGGATCTGTGCTCTCATTTGTGGAGGGGGCTTCACATTCATAAAATGCTGCATAAGCATGGATATGCACAGCAAATTCTGAATGGATATACAGAAGAGGGATAACCATGGTCCCCTTTTGGGAAGGGGATGAGATCATTTGGAGCTGGGGGTGCGGATGGAATGAAGAATTACTTTTAAGATTTATTTTTACCCCGAAGCCTTTTATGTTGCTTTAATACTTTATCATGTATACGTCTTATTATTCTGATTTTTAAAACATGATCCTATTTGAAACATTGCTAATATCTAGTACATTGGAGACAGTGAAGGGACTGAACCACCAGGAAGGCCAAGTGCAGGCTCTTCACTGTTAACATGACTTTGACCAACACACTGACCTCCTAGGGGCTCAGTCTCTGACTCTGAAACAAGGGAACTAGGAGGCAAGAGGACAAAAGTCTACTACAAAACTAGAACAGAAGCTTCGTGAGAGCTCAGCATCCGTCGGTCCATCTGACACACTGCTGCATCCCTAACACCTAGCAACGTGCCTGGCACACAGTAGGGACACAATATACACCTTTTAAAGATGTACTTGCACAGGAGTTGAACTGAACTAGCAATCAAGCTCCTCTGAGATCTAAAAGTCTATGATTTTGGTCTCCTTGGTCTACCTGGGTGAAGATGGAACTGGGTACTCACTAACCTTCTAGCCTGCAGCCGTACTACTGTGGCATCTGATCCCATCAGATCTACGAAGCTAAGCCAGGTTGGGCCTGGTTAGTATTTGGATGGGAGACTGCCTGGGAACACCAGGTGCTGTAGGCTTGGGAGAAGGACCCCACAACCCACTCCCAAAAAACAATTAGCCATTGAATACATTGCCTGTAGCCATAGCCCTGTGGCATCTGATCCCATCAGATCTCGGAAGCTAAGCAGGGTTGGGCCTGGTTAGTACCTGGATGGGAGACCACCTGGGAACACCAGAAGCTGTAGGCTTGGGAGAAGGACCTGGCAACCCCCTCCCAAAAATCAATCTGCCATTGAAAACCCTATGAATAGCAGAGAAGCACTGACAATAATGTTTACCCTGTTGTACAGAGGGTCGCTATGAATTGGATACCAACTCGACGGCACCTAACAACAACAACATTGGAAACATTATGAATAGCAGAGAAGCACGACAATAGGGTGTTATCTATTATACATAGGGTTGTTATGAGTTAGACACTGACTCAGCGGCACCTAACAACCACCACCACCTGGTGGTGGTCCAGGCAGAGCTTTAAAAGCCAAATGGCATCAGATGATCCCATAGGAAACCAAAGGAGGCCATCTCAAAGGGAAAACCAATAAGTCTGAAAGGGCTGCTACTGTGAGCCACTGGGCTATATGGAGAAAGATGTGTTGGTTTCCTTGCCAGTGAAAGCAAAGCTTCCTCACACTCCACAATCACTGAGCAGGCTGGCTCCAAACTGTGGGTTTCTTCCCATCCAACACCTCTCATTGGGCTAGGATTTAGGTCAGTTGGTAGAATGCTGCCCTGCACTCTCTGAGGACCTGGGTTCAATCCCCAGCACTGCAAAAATGGAAGAAGGATGTAGTAATCCACTCCCGAAGCAAACCCAAAACAATTAGCCATGGAAAACCCTATGACGGTCACTACAAGTCAGACCTTACTGAATGGCACCTAACAACAACAACAAGGCCTCTCATTAATCCACCCTGGTATTTTGGGGGAAATCAATCCTATGAGCCTGGCCCTTCAAGTGTAAAATGGGGATACTGTTACCCACAACTCCTAAAATTGCTTTTTAAGTTTCTATCCTTCACTCAAGGGGCTGGGATTTAGCTCAGTTGGTAGAGCACCGTTCTGTAGTGTCTGAGGTCCCGAGTTCGATTCCTAGCACCACAAACATGGGAGAAGGACTTGGCAATCCATTCCTAAGGCAATACTGAAACAAGCTGCCATTGAAAACCCTATGAGGGTCACCCTATGAGTCAGAAACGACTCTACAGCACCTAACAGTAACATCCTTCGCTCAGCTTTTCACTTCTTCTGGCCGATTCCACCTGCCTGTCCTCACACAGCACACCATGGACTGATAGTACTTCTCTCCACCCGCACTTCTCTCCACCCGCTACTTTAGAGAGGCTCCATGGGAAGCGCCTCCCACACAGGAGCACAGCTTTACCCTGGAGAAATGTGTCCAGAAATTGAAAACCAAGCCAGGTGGCCTTATCCATGCCTATTTTAGGCGCAGTTTCTTTTTATAAATTTATATTCTACCCCTACCCCCTACACCATAAGACCAGGTTGCTGTGATGCTGAAAACTATGCCACTGGTATTTCAGAAATCACAAGGGCCACCCATGGTGGACAGGTTTCAGTTTAGCTTCCAGACTAAGACAGACTAGGGAGCAGGACCCTGCAGCCCACTCCCAAAACAATTAGCCTTTCAAAACTATGAATAGCAGAGAAGCACTGTCAAATATAGTACTGGAAAGTGAGCCCCCCAGGCTGGAAGGCATTCAAGAAATGACTGGGGAAAGTTACCTCGTCAAATAATTGTTGTTGTTGTTAGGTGCCCTCGAGTCGGTCTGACTCTTAGCAACCCTCAGCGACCCTCCTTGTGGGCTGCCATGTCCTCCCATTTTTACAGTGCTGGGGATCAAACCTGGGACCTCAAAGACTGCAAAGCCATACCCTACCAATTGGGCTAAGTCCTAGCCCCTCCTCAAATACAGTTGACCTTAATGACACGAATGAAGTAAAGCCCCTGGGGTCTCATTTTGCTGATTTGCTGGTACAAATGAAAAGAAGCAGTGTCTGCAACAGTGGACTCAACCATAAAAAGATCATATGCGTGACACAGTGTTGGGTAGTGAGTGTTTTTTTCTGTTGTACATAGGGTTTCTAAATGAGTCAGAGCCCACTTGACAGCACCTAACAACAACATCATATCTAAAACCATTCTAATTTTTAAAAGATAGGTCTTTTCTGGGTAGTTGTTGTTGTTAGGTGCCGTCGAGTCGGTATCTGACTCATGGCGACCCTCTGTACAACAGGGGAAACACTATTGTCAGTGCTTCTCTGCTGTTCATAGGGTTTTCAATGGCAGATTCATTTTTGGGAGGGGGTTGCCAGGTCCTTCTCCCAAGCCTATAGCTTCCAGTGTTCCCAGGCGGTCTCCCATCCAGGTACCAACCAGGGCCGACCCTGCTTAGCTTCCGAGATCTGACAGGATCGGATGCCACAGGGCTACAGCTGCAGTTTCTGGGTAGAGGGGTTGCTAAAAGCTAGAGAGAAAAACAACTGATGGTACCTGGCAATTCAGAGGGTGCAAATAAAGCAGGGTAACCTCAGGGAAAGCCCCCAAGGAACTGTCACCAAGCTCAAGGGAAGGAGAAGAGCTAGCTCTCCTCCCTGAAGAGAAGGAAGGAGGACAGTTAAAGGTCAGGAAAGCCAACTTGTGATTGGTCAATGGCACTCAGGAGAGAAGAAAGTCTTGAAATAGTCTTGGCAAGGAGCAGACTCATCCCAAAGCAGAGCAGTGGCGGTGCCGGCAGGGTGAAGGGCAGATGCTTTAGTCCACACTACATTTCACTCACCTCCTCCTCTCATCTTCAGAATAAAGAGAATTTAAGTCAGCAGAACTTTTTAATCACCTTGTTCCTCATTTTGATTCCATCGCTTATAAGAGGGGAGTGGTTATTTCTAAGGCCTCCTTAACACAAACACGAAAATGCTTCAAATTCTTAAGGGACTTGCCAAATACTATCTGTTTCTGAGATGTCCTAAGAGCCCAAAGCTGTTACATTCTTAAGAAGTAAAAAGAGATTCATGGTGTCAAAAGTTGGTGCTTGAGTTTGATAGTAGTGAGTATTTAATAGCTCTGTGCCAAGAGTTGATTTAAGAACTACACACATATCATGTCACTGAAGCTTAGCATTAAAGATGGGGAAACCGAGGCTTAAGAAAGTTAAGTAACTTTCCTGATATTGCTGGTAGTTAAGTGGCACAGTTAATGTTAAATCCACTCACTTTAAAATCCAGCATTTAATCACTAAAATAAATTGCTAAAATAAAAATCAATATATTTTCAATAATAAACATTTTAAAGTAAAATGAAATATCTAATAACTAATTTTGTTTTTAAAAAATTAACTGTAAAAGTACTAAAAATCATAGGGGGACATCTCCATGACACTGGTCTGGACAAGGATTTTTTTAGCTATGACCCCAGACAACAAAAGCAAAACCAGACTAGATTACAGAAAACTAAAAATTGTCTGCAGAGCAAAGGCATCAATCAAGAGAGGAAAGAGACGGCTTATAGAATGGGAGAAAGTATTTGCAAACTATATATCTGACAGGTGAGTAATACCCAGAGTTTATAAAGAACTTAGACGACTCAATCACAAAAATGTTAAATAGTCCAGTTAAAAATATGAGGTAAAAATTAAAAATTAGTTAACAATCAAAATGTGTGGAATATTGTTATGGAAACTTACCAAATCAGTGTTCTCAATAAGATACAGTCATAAACTGGAAAAAGGAGTACCTACTTCAGAAACATGCCATGCAGAATGCTTACTACAGTATCATTTTTATAAAAAAGCAAAAGACCAGTGACAATGAAGACAAGGCAGTGGCATTTGGAGACTGAAAGCAATTCGATTTATTTAACTTTGAAGAACAAAAGCGTATTCTTCTGAGAAGAAATCAAAACACATTTTCTGTGGAAAAAAGAAACCATTTTAACTGCATTGCCAAAATAAATCAGGCAGAGTGTAAGTTAGAACTAGCTACAGAAAAGAACTCAGGCCAAAGAAGTAGGATGAGAAGAATAAGCGAGAAGAGAGGACTAACAACAAATTTTGTTTTAAGCTAGCATAGGAAAGAGGGGACAGGGGAAGCCCTGACCCAACCCTGCTAACCTTCTATTCTCAATACGCCATACAGTCCTCCCTCAGTAGCCATGGTGGATGGGTTCCAATGCCCCAAGGATACCAAAATCTGCAGATGTTCAAATCTCTTATAGAAAAAAATACCAGTATTTGCATATAAACTACACACATCCTCCCTTAAATGTTAAATCGCCTCTGGCTTACTTGTAATACCAAATACAATGTAAATACTATGCAAATAGTTATTACACTGCATTGTTTAGGGGAAATGACATGGAGTGTGTGTGTGTGTGTGTGTGTGTGTGTGTGTGTGTGTGTTCAACCCAGGCACAATTTTCATTTATTTATTTTTTATCCTTTTGCAGTCCTATGGGGTTGAACCCGGAACCTCAGGCACAGTTTTTGCAAGTGCTCTACCAACTGATCTGCACCCGCCAGCCCTTTTTTTTCACTCTTTACTTTGAGGCAGAGTCTTGCTAATTTATGCAGGCTGCTTCTGGCCTCAAACTGGTGATCCTCCTGCCTCAGTCACTGGGATGATAGATGTGCACCACTGCGTCCAGTTTCAGGCACAATTGTTTTAAAAAACTTTTTGCTCCACTGTTGGTTGAATCCACAGGTGCAGAACCTGTGGATACAGGTAACTGACTATACTAAGTCTAGTTTCTGTTAAAAAAAAAAAAAACATCTATGGAAAAAAGTGGAGGAGGAGGAGGAGGAAGAAGAGGAGGAGAAAAGAAACCTAGCCAATAAGTGGACCTGAATTGGCACTTGAATATTTCAGTAAAATAAAGCACTCAGCCAGATTCGGTCACACATGCCTGTAATCCCAGTGACTTGGGAGGCTGAAGCAGGAGGACAGCAGGAGCAAGGCCAGAGGCAGCCTGTTCAACTTACGGAGACCCTATCTCCAAAGAAAAACTTAAAAAGGGTTGAGAATGTAGTGCTGTGGTAGAGTGCTTGCCTAGTGCAAGGCCTTGGATCAATCCCCAGGACCACAATAAATAAGCAAACAAACAAATAAATGAAAACAAGCACACTACTAAAATAGCTTCACTAAAAATGTTGAACAGGAAAAATCCCAACTTTAAAGACTATATTCAACCTCAGATGGGAAACTTAGATGGGAAGGGTGGGAGCGGGGAAGCATAGGGGAGGGTAAGGGGCAACCTATATGAAAAACGTTTATCAAAATGCATATATGGAAATGTCACAATGAAAAGCATGTCAAAATGAATCACATTAAGGTGTACATTAAAGATTTCCAAGAAAAAAAAAAGATTATATTCAACTATATAAAAGACACATAGGGCTGGGCTGTAGCTCAGTTGGTAGAGTGCTGTGCTGCAGTCTCTGAGGTCCTGAGTTCGATTCCCAGCACCGCAAAAAAATGGGAGAAGGGCCTGGGATTCCACTCCCAAGGCAATCCCGAAAAAACAGTCAGCCATTGAAAACCCTATGAGGGTTGCTATGAGTCGGATACCGACTCGACGGCACCGAACAACAACAAAAGACACATAACACCCCTTTACTATTTTATTAGCTGTATTTCAAAGCAAATCTTCCGATTCACTCCAGATCCAGAGATTTGGGCCCAGACTGAAAAATTTCAAGTTTCTCTGCTTGAGAAATCAAGTTACACTAAACACTCCAAATATACTCTTTCTTGGAAAATATAATAAAAATAACAAAAAATGTAATGTGTACATAATTTTTTAAACACCAATGACTCTTCCTTGCCTCCTGTTTTAGAGCCCATACTCTGCTAGAGTAATCACACCTGCTCATCATCCAGCAGGTTCAAACCTGAGGCCCACTTTTCTTAGACCAAGTTGAATGAAGTCTCTGACCCCTGAAGTCAGGCTGCTTGGGATTGACTCTAAACTCCGTCACTTTCCTGCTGATAACTCTAAACAAGTTGTTTAAACTCATGTGTAAAATCTTCATCTACAAAATGAAGTACTAACTAGCACCTACCTATTGCTGCCCTGAAATAAGTTAACCCATGGAATTGCCTTTCAAAGCATGCCAAGTACAGAGTACTTCATAAGCCATAAGTATCATAATTAATTTACTCCATGGGTCATGGGCATTTGTAATGTTATTCTCTCTTCTTTTTTCTTTTTTTTTTTTTTCCTATAGTAGGGGTGTTGAACCCAGGGGCCTTGCACATACTTTGCAAGAGCTCTACCACTGAGCTGTGGCCCCAGCCTTTTTAAAATTTTTTATCTTGAGTCACAGTCTCTCTCAGTTACCCAGGCTGTATCTAGCCTCAAACTTGTGATCCTCCTGCCTCAGCCTCCCAAGTTGTTTGGATTACAGGTGTGTACCATGGTGTCCAGCCTTCTCTCTGTTTTTGAGTTTGAAATTTTCCATAATTAACATTAACTTCAAAATTATTTACAGCAAGTTGGATGCTCAGAGAATACACTCCCTCTCTAGGGACACTGGCGTGCACCTTGCTGATTTGGACAGCACAGCGCAGTGTGATTACCCTCTACTGAGAGCCAACTACACCTCAGATGCTCTTTTGGCACTTGCTTTAAATCAACATATTTAATATCTTTGTTTGACCTTCAAGGAAAGATGAGGTAAGGGCAGATAAGTACTATTTTCAAACAGTGAGGTTCATATTTGAGTTCATGCCTTCTGATCAGATTCAATTATATAATGCTGCTAGAATACAGTGTGCTCTGCAGAGAATATCAAATTGTAAGCAAGGTACATGTGGTCAGGACTTCAAATGACTAGATCAAATTCCTGCCGTCAGATACAGGCAGAACTGAGGCCAAGAAAGCAAGTTGAGCAATCCTGATTCTTTTAACCTTTCCAAACCTTAGCGTGGCTCTCATCAAGGCTGAGTGTGACGAGAGGATCACTTTGCAGTTCCTATTTTCTTAAGCAGACAGCCCAATCCACCTCTCACCCCACTGCCCAGCTGATGACTCATGTGCACACTGTCAGCATGACCCGTTCTCTCTTTGCAGCTAAGCTGGCTGGGCCCGCCTCACCTTAGACTTGAATAGCTAGATGCTTCTCCTCCAAGCAAGGCAAGTCCTCACTGACTTGAATCACACAGGTGCTCTGATTTCCCAGGGTCACTCAGTAGTCCATATCTAACGTCTAAAGTACCACCTTCTCTGTTCAATAAAACCTTTTGGTGATGGAGGCATTCTGTATCTGCAGTGTCCAGTAAGGACCTTCACCATCTAGGACCACTGAACATTTGAAATGTCATTAGCACAAGTGTAGAACTATACTTTTACTTTTAATTAATTTAAACTTATTAGCCATAGCTGAAGAGTGGCTACCATATTCTACCATGAAGTTCTAGATCACGGGTAAAAACAGTCCCCATTCATGGGTCTAGAGCTGCCCTTCATGAGCACCCTAGGTTGATGGAAGGGTGAGTGTGACTGATCTTGTAGTCAGAGACCCAAGTGCAAATCTTGGCTCCTCTTTCCAGCTATGTAAACTTCAATACGGGCTGTGGATTACCTCAGTTGGTAGAGTGTCGCTCTGTACTTTCTGATGCCCTGGATTCTTATCCCCAGCACCACAAAAATGGGAGAAGGGTGTGGTCACCCATTACCAAAACAATCCTGAAAATAATCAGCCATTGAAAACCCTATGAGGGTTGCTGTGAGTCAGAGCTGACTCCACAGCACCTAACAACAACAAACTTTAATATGTAACTTCCATGTATTAGTTTCCTCATCTAGAACACTTGTTGTTGTTAGGTGCTGTTGAGTTGGTATCCGACTCATAGCAACCCTACATACAACAGGGGAAACATTATTGTCAGAGTTTCTCTGCTGTTCATAGGGTATTCAATGGTGGATTGGTTTTTGGGAGTGGGTTGCTGGGTCCGTCTCCCAAGCCTACAGCACCTGGTGTTCCCAGGCGGTCTCCCATCCAAGTACTAATCAGGCCTGGCCCTGCTCAGTTTCCGAGATCTGATGGGATCGGATGACTAGGATGATTAATTATATCCACCCCATTTGTTGTTATAATGATGGCATGAACATATATAGCAACACAATGCCTAGAAGACTAGAATACCGAATTAATACTAGCTACTGTTATTACTCACTCCATCATCCTCTTCCATTTCCTAAATTCCTCTTGGTTCCCTTTCCAACTTCCAATTAAACAAGATCACCAAAACTGGCTGAGAAACCAAAGACAGACTTTTCTGCACTGTTTATTCTCTTTAGAGAAGGCAGCTAGCTGGGCACCATGGCACATGTCTATAATCCAAGCTACTTGGCAGCATAAGGCAGGAGGATCACAGATGAAAGGCCAGAGGTGCCCTGTGCAACTTACCAAGACCCTGTCTCAATGAAATAAAATAAAATAAAATAATAAAAAGGAGCCAGGAGTGCAGCTCGGTGGTAGAGCACGTGCCTAACATGCATGAGCCCTGGGTTCAACTCTTACTGTTGTTGTTAGGTGTCATTGAATTGGGTCCAACTCACAGCAATTCTCATACAGTTTTCAATGGCTATTTCAGCATTGTTTTGCGGGGTGGATGGCCTTGGAGGCCCCATCCTTCTCTCATGGGTTCAATCCTTCGTACTGCCAAAAACAAAACCAATAAAAGGCCCTATCTGGCTCCTAAACTAGGAAGGGGCCAGACCACCCCCAAGCAAACCTTCAAGAACTAGCACTACAAAGCTATGAGAGCCCGCATGTCTTAGAGAATTCAGGAGCACAACTCTTCCAGGTGCATCAAGAACATCCTCAACCCCTTCAGGCCCAGCAGATTAGTAGAGAAGCATTGCCAGTATGCCAGGCCCTGGGCCTCACGTGCTACTCTACAGGGGTATCACTGCCACCCTGTGAAGCAGGTAGCATCATTTCCATTTCCATTTTATGAGGCATAAAAGCTGGACTACCTTGCCCAGGTCCTGGTATTACAGTGGCAAACTGGAGTTTGAACTTGGAAGCTGGACTCTAGGGCTCAGGTTCAACTTTGCCCATTCCCTGTACCCTCAAGGATGCAGCCAGATGGCTCTTCCACCCTCCCTCCCTCCCTCTGTACACAACTCTTCTGTCTTAGAGCTGGGGGTGGCTGCATTATACCATGGCTGCTCCCTTGTCCTTTTATACAGAATAAGCATAAAAATGATAAATGTTCCTCAAGCCAGAACAAAAAGAGTAAGATGAAAGCTAAGCCAATATCAAGTCATTATGGGTTATGTTTTATTTGTCTAAAGCAGGTACATTCCAAAATTAAAATTGCCAAACCTAACTAAGAGGCATTCATTTTTGCTTTTCAATTGCTCCAAAATATTTGGTGGGAAGAGTAATATCACTACTAAGAGTGTTTCAGAGTAATATTCCTTCTGAGAGTATTTTCTTTGATGTGACCCTTCAAAGAAAATTGATTTCCAACACAAAGGGAAAAGCATTAGTTTGCTTGCTCCCACTTTTTTCAAATCACAATTTACCAGCAATGACAACAATACATGGCCTTTGGTCTATGTGGTGTTTTGCAGGAAACTTAATAAGCTTCCAAGAGTTAAAAACCTGTGGTTATTTCACATTTTAGAAGTCTAGATTTTACCTTTTTTGACTATGAAGACATAGCAACACCAGGTACTTGCTGCCTTGTGCTAATGTGAGCCCTATCAATAGGTAAGGGAGAAGGACCTGGCAGCCCACTCCCGAAACAACCATTGAAAACCCTAGAGATAGCAGAAAAGTATTGTCAAATACAGTGCCAGAAAATTAGACCCCCAGGCTAGAAGGCATTCAAGAGATGACTAGGGAAGAGTTGCCTCTTCAAAGTATAATTGACTTTAATGATGGGAACAGAGTAAAGCCTCTGCGACTTCTTTTTGCTGATGTGGCACTACTTAAAATGAGAAGAAACACAGTGGCAACAACAATGAACTCAAACATAAAAATCGTGCATGGAACAGTGTTGGGTAGTGTTTCACACTGTTGCAGATAGGGTCATTATGAGTTGGACCCAACTCAATGGCACATAACAACAACAGCAACTGATAAGTAATGTTATTTCTAGTTTGCCACAATCCCCACTACTCCATATTGTCTCACATGTAATTCTCTCTGCACACTATTATGTGGGCCATGGCCCAGGATGCACTGTTTATGTCCTCTTTACAAGAAGCTATGGGAAGGCACGTAACCACGCTCTATCCCCTCAATCTTACCAGTTTCAGGACAGCTTTCCCAATTTCCTGCTAAATCCTATCCCCATGCAGCCCCAGGGAGGCTTTCAGTATCCTCTCCCCATCACCCACCACCCCAGCCCCAATGTCACCCAAACCACAGCTTACCTACTACTCTGTGTCACTTGCTTCTCTCTTTATGGGTGTCACAGGCACCTCCCCGTTGATGCTTTCAGTCCCACCAACAGACATCAAACTTCTCCGCTCCTTCTGGTTTGACTTGTGCTCCACTTTTGTAACTCTGAACCTGGGGCAGGGGAGAGGAGATCTGTTAGGCTTTCCTTTTAAGGGGAGCAGCTCAGTGGTGGAGCACGTGCCTAGCAAGTGTGAGACCCCAAATTCAACCCCCAGCCCCAAAAAGGGAAGAAAAAAGAATTATGAGTGAATCAAAAACCATCCATCTAGAGGACCCTCAACAAACTCAGCCAAAAGTGAGGACAGCAATGAAAAATATATTTAATGGGAGAGACATTCTCACCCAGCAAATCCCTGTGCCCAACTTTCCAGCTGATTTTTCACTCAACCACAGCACAGCCTACACTGGTTATTTTCTAGATCATGCAAACTGCATTAGAAAACTGCACGTACCCAAATGTTAACCAGCCTTAAACAGCCTCCGAGATGTGTTTCCAACAATCACACGGGCTTTTAACCACAGAAAGCTGGATAATAGCACAACTGGTTTACAAGTTAGACTGACAGAACCAAAATGGTCACTGGATATCTACCTCACAAAAATATACATCTCTCAAGTAGCCCTATCTCAACACACACACACACACACACACACACACACACACACGCGCGCACGCACTCACGCACACACGCACACAGTGCCAGAAGAGCCCCAACAATGCATTTTAACAATATTATTTGGTGGTAAGGCTGTTTCTCAAAGACAAATTTAGGTTAATTTCCATTAAGGATTAGGGAAAAAATTAAACAAGAAATTTCCACTAAGAATTAGAAGAGAAGTTAAAGAAATTTACTCAATTTGACTGCTGTTCTACAATGTAATCAGCAAACCCCTGGAGTCTTTCAATAATGGCTTCTTTCTATTTCTGGTCTTATTTCCCTTAAAATGATCCAAAATAAAAATTTCCTTCCTTGTTTAAAATGAGATCAGCAACCACAGAGAGAAGGAGGGCTCTAGGAAGGGAAACAAAGAGCAGGGGAATATTGTGAGCACAGATCTATTCCACCAAACTGCAAGACCCTCCCAAGCAACGCCTGCTGAGAAACAGCCTGCAATTCATTAAATGCCCATTGTATTCAATATCCAAGAATGAGCACTGGGATTTGGGACTTGAAAAATGCCGTGTTGAATCTGAGTTGAACATTTCAGCAGATTTTTTTTTTTTGAAAAGCAAACAAAACGCGCTTTGTCCAAACAGCTCCAGGTTCTCGTTCATTTGCATTCATAAATTCCCATGACTCTGCCTCTTAATAAGACACTGTGGTCATGAGTTGTACTATTTTGCTGTAAGTGGCAAAGAGCCCTCAGTCTCCTCTTTGTGTCTTGTGCAATACGTGATGAAACTCAAATAATAATAATAATAATAATAATAGCAGCAACATTTCTTGAGTGCCTACGTGCTCCATATTGGTCTAAAACCTTTGTGTAAGTTATCTCATTTAATCTACACAGTGACCATCCCATGAGGGGAGTATGATTGTATAAGGGGAACCGAGGCACAGAGCGACATAGTAGTTTGTAAGCAGTGGTGCCAGTACTCAAATGAGGCAGATGCAATGCATCCAGATTACTCTTCCCAGAGGTTCGTCAGTAGGGAAAGGATTATAGTTGTCGTCCTATTAACTTTTGCTCTGCATTTACCCAGCCTGACTTCAGCATGTGACCTAAACCACCACGAACTGCCTTTCCGAATTGAGCATTCTCAATGTACTTCCTGCATGAGCCTCAGAAGCCAAACTCCAGAAACTGTGAAAACATCCACTGCAGACATGCTCGTGTCAAGTCAGGAGTGATGCGGCCCTCAAACTAGAAGACCTTCCCATCCAATACAGGCCACAAGGAAATGGTGCTTTAGGACTGAGGCATCCAGGACATAGCAGAGATGATTCTCAAGGACCCAACGTGGCAGACCGGAAAGTTCTGGACTGGATCCAGCCCTTCTCTTCTCCCTGGCACAGGGCTACATGACATTTCTCTGCTGCCTGGCAGTTAGATGTGGCCAAGTGGTCAATTCTAGCCAGTACCAGGTGAGCCAAATGATACACACCATTCCCAGGCCTGTCTCACTAAGAACCTCCCAGGAAGGTCCTGCACGCATTCTCTTCCACTGCTCACAAACCTGCAGAGCCACAGGTGGAAGTGGATTGGGGCTCTGGACAGCTACTTGAAGATCCACCCACTGAGGTCTCTATCACCTGCTTCAAATTTCCACAAATGAAATAGAAACATCTGCTCTGGATAGGCCTGCAGCCATAACCCTGTAGTGTCTGATCCTGTCAGATCTCGGAAGCCAAGCAGGGTCGGGCCTGTTAGTACTTGGATGGGAGACCGCCTGGGAACACCAGATACTGTAGGCTTGGGAGAAAGACCTGGTAACCCACTCCCAAAAAATCAATCCGCCATTGAAAACCCTATGAATAGCAGAGAGGCACTGACAATAGTGTTTCACCTATAGTACCTAGGGTCGCTGTAAGTTGGATACCAACTTGACGGCACCTAACAACATCAACAATTCTGGATAGAGTTGAGAGTCTGATCCCTGAGATTGTGGGTAATTGATTATTTACCTTATTTAATACATCTTTCAGATGATGTAGTTCTAGCTAAATTTTTGGATTCTTCTGCTGTTGTAAACATCCAGGACTCAGACCAGAAAACAGCTAAGAAGCCCATGGACCTGAGCCAGCCTTAGGAGAACATACTCCACTTCGCACAGCCCCATACAAATCTGTAACCATAGGAACCACATCTCACACAAACCAGCTGCATCCGAAGGAAGCTTACCTGCCAACAGAGAGGACGGTGACTTCTCCTTGGCGCCGTAGTCGGCTCTCTCTGGACTTGTTGGTGGGTTTTATGAAGTGCCATCGTTTGTGCCTACACCGCTGGCACACATCCCTCTCGATGGCACCACCCACTGTGTGCAGATGGTGGCCGCAGACATGCTTCCCTGGAGTGCCACCTGGGGACAAAGGCCCAGGACTCAGAGGCGGGCTCCCGGGAGTGCTGGGGGTCACAGGGCTAAGGCGAGGAGGAAAAGGAAAAAGTAGAACTGGTTAATTACAAGACATGCCAGCAAAGGCAACTGCTATGATGTAAGAAGCAGATTTAAGTTGATTAACCAAATAAATACATCCTCCAATCATACAATGGACTTTGAGAGCTGATTTCAGACAGCAGGCACTCACCTCTCAGGACCATGCAGTGACAGTTCGTTCCAAATAATAATGTGATTTATCACTTCTAAAACAGAATTAATTGGCTGGAAATAAACCACTGCTGCTAATGACGACACACTGTTTGAATTTATAGTATTCTGTCTCTTTCCAAAATGCTTATCTCCCTTCTCATGCAATCATACTAGTTTCTCACACACAGCAGGGTGTCTGACTTGAACTCTAAACAAAGATGCCCTGAACAGATGTGCTATGGAGGACAGAAAAACTCAGCTGAATTATCCAATGACTAAATATTGTCACTGTCTGATCTATTCTGACTATTGCATCAAAGGAAGAAAGTTTTCAGATCAAGATACCAAGAGTGATGTTCAGAAGAGATGCTGATGGTGTTTACATTAGTAGTAAAAATAGCTAACATTAGTATTCTAAGAATGTTATATATGTTAGTTCAACTAATCTGTATAAAGCCTTATGATATAGATATTAATTTCCTCTTTTTTTTTCTTTTTTTTTTTGTGTGTGGTATTGGGGGTTGAACCCAGGGCCTCACGCCTGCATGCTTTGCAAGTGCTGGACCACTGAGCTGCACCCCCATCCCATTTATTTTTTTTTTTTACTTTTTTGAGACAGGGTCTCGCTAAGTTACGCAGACTGCCTCTGGTCTCAAACTTGCCATCCTCCTGTCTCCACCTCCCAAGACCCTGGGATTACAGGCGTGTGCCACAGTGCCCCATGCTAATTTCCTCATTTTGAAACTGGGGACATTGAGGCTCAGAAAAGCTAAGTAACTTGCCCAAGGTCACACAGAAAGTGTGGATTTGAAATCTAAATCTAATAAGTCAAATTCTGGAAACCAAACTCATGCCCACCAGGCAATATATAGTGTTTCAGAAACAACGGCAACCACTTTGATAACATAGAAGAATTTAGTCAGACTAGCCAAAATATAGAAAGTCAAAGTATATAGGCCAGAGATTGACTGCTTTCAAAAGGCACATGTCAAGGTTGTGGCTGCTAGAAAAGGAGGGATTAAAACAGGACAGGGCCAGACTGACCAGGAATCAGTCCTCTGTTGCACGTGGGTATAGGTGGGACAGCATGTTTCGCAGAGCCTGACACCTGAGCCTGATACCTAAGACGTAGCAAGAGCCCTAAAGCCACACGGAAGGACGATGATGGCAGGAACCAGCCTCTGATCCCCTGCAAACGTGCTGACTTGCAAACTTTTAAAGTACAGGAAGGCATGACTAAAGAGAGTTTCAATAGTACAGATGGCCAAAAGTTCCTTGGTGTTCTGTAGGGATGCCCTTGTTAAAATAAAAAAAAACCCAGCAGGACCTTCCTGGGGAAAACAATGTTAACTTGACACCATAGACTAGAAAGCTGAGTTCATGCATTTAACTGCATTCATTCAATAAGCATTACTCAGTACCGTTGGGAACAAAACCCCATGACAGTCCAGGCACGCCTGTAATCCTAGTGCCTCGGGATGCTGGGGCAGGAGGATTCAGAGTTCGAGGACAGAGGCAGCCTGCACAACTTAGGAAGACCTTGTCTCAAAATAAAAAGTAAAAGAGGAGCTCTGACATAGCACTTGCTCAGCATGAGAGAGGCCCTGCGCTCAACCCCCAGTACTAAAACAAAACAAAACAAAAAACAATGGCAGGCACTGCAGATATCCAAAGACAACTGAGACAAGAACACGAGCAGCTAGGAAAGTCTTCATACCACATGTGTGAGTGGTGGGAGAACCACAGCCCACGTGTCTCTGAATGCGGCTGGAGCTTCCGGAGCCCACCTCCCCACACTCGGACTCACCTCTCAAACTGCACACCCAACCCGGCCATTTTGACAAACGCTTATCAATACTGGCAATGTGCTGAGTGCCCCAACAGGAAGAAGAAAAAGACCTAACCTTTTCGCTGTGTCTCTCAGTCCCAATTCCACTCTATGGCGCCTGCTGCTATCATCCACTGCACATTCTCTGGCCACCCAAGACCAACCATTCCCAAATGTGTCCCAGCTTCCATGCTCCTGGGCCTTCTCTTCTGGACTTTCTCCTAAACGGCCCCTGACTCTTGAATGTGTGGTTCAGATGGTACCTCTGCCCTGAGCTTCTCTGACCTTCCATGGCTCTCCAGAGTCCCCCAATCTGTATCCCTCCTACAGCACATTCAGGCCTCACAGCAAAAGGCCTCACACACCTGTCTCTGTTCCCCACCCAGGAAGGCCCTCCAGGGTAAGGGGCTACGAATGCCCCACTCTAGCACAGAACCCTGCACACAGCACCACTCCGTCAATGCTCCTTGCTGGAGAAAGAGAAAATTCTACCAAAATATATTGTTGTTGTTAGGTGCTGTTGAGTCGGTGTCCAACTCATAGCGATCCTAAGTACAACAGACAAAACAGTATTGTCAGTGCTTCTCTGCTATTCATAGGGTTTTCAATAGCTGATTGTTTTTTGGGAGTGGGTTGCCAGGTCCTTCTCACAAGCCTACAGCACCTGGTGTTCCCAGGCAGTCTCCCATCCAAGTACTAACAGGGCCTGACCCTGCTTAGCTTCCAAGATCCTATAGGATCGGACACCACAGTGGTTTGGCTGGAGGCTTACAGAAATATAGTTATACATAATTAATTATGAAGGAATGTGGTACTCAATAACTCTAGCCTAAAACCAGTCACACAAAAACAGACTTCAGCAGGTGTCCCCAAACCAACTTGGTTATTCAGTCATCACTGTTCATAATGGTCTTTCAGTGCCCAAGGTACTTTGTATTTCTTATTACAACCCAATGAAGTTAGCACAATGGTTATCTCCATTTTCTAGACGATGAAACTGGCTCTCAGTTAACCTGGGCAACAACAGGCAGCTCTAAGCAGTGGAAGACGGACTCACCCAGAGTCTCCTGATTCCAAAGCCATGCTCCTGCCTTCGCCCCTAGGCCTCACCACCTCCTCGCACTATTCTCTAACCGCAGCTCTCAGCCAGGGGTCACTGACAATGTGAGGGACGGTGTGGGTTGGCACACCTTGTGGGGACAGAGAGGAGCCATGCTCTGTCATCTAGCGAGTGGAGGTCAGGGACGTGGATAAACATCCCACCAGGTACCAGCCAGTACACCACAGCAAAGAATTATGTGGCCCCAGATGGCAACAGTGCCAAAGCTGGGAAACCTGCTCTAGCAGAAGAGCAATTCACATGTCTTCATATCTGAGCAAACAAAAACATATCCCCTTCCAGGAGAAGAGGAGTGCTTACCTTTCCACATCACCCAGGCTGTTGTCTGCTACCATCGCCTTTAAAACATCTGCATTGGCTAGCAATAAAGAAAAGATTCAAGAATTAAAATGGGATGAATGAACAATCACAGAGGTATCACATCAGAAAACCTGGTGGCAAAACACCTAATTCAGTTCCTTCCGTTCATAGATGAGGTCTTGGGTCCACGCATAGGGAAGGGAGATGGCTAATTTTACAAGTGGGCAACTGGCTTAGCTCTGCTTCCGAACTGCACAAGCCCTTAAATCGGGACAAATATCTTCAGCTTTCAAGTGTTCCCCAAAGCGTCTGTCAGCTTGTCGTGCTGTGGGGGCTTGCATGTTGCTGTGATGCTGAAAGCTATGCCATGGGTATTTCAGATACTAGCAGAGCCACCCATGGTGGACAGGTTTCAGTTGAGCTTCTAAACTAAGACAGACTAGGGAGAAGGACTCGGCAGCCCACTCCTGAAACAATTAACCATTGAAAATCCTATGAATAGCAGAGAAGCACTGTCAAATATAGTGCTGGAAAATGAGCCCCCTAGACTGGAAGGGATTCAAGAGACGACTAAGGAAGAGTTGGAATGGAGTAAAGCCCCTAGGACCTCTGTTTGCTGATGTGGCAATCACTCAAAATGAGAAGAAACATAGTGTCTGCAATAATGGGCTCAAACATAAAAAGATCGTGTACATGGCAAGGTGTTGGGTAGTGTTTCATTCTTCTATACCTAGGGTCACTATGAGTTTGATCCAGCTCAGTGGGACCTAAAAACAAACAATAAATTCAGGTGTTAACCGCAACATACAAGTTATGTATACACACTGACTTAAATTCCTAACATTAATTTCTTTAAAAATCCAAATATTGTGTGGGGTGCTAGGCTATCAACAAAAGCAAACTGAATCCAAGCTCCCTGGGACGCCTACACACACCCACAGCCACATCTCATGTTCTTTGTGCCTCCTGTAGTGTGGTCAAGTTCTCAAGGATAAAACGCTAAAGTGAATGTTAAGTTTCTCTTGGCTATTTAATGGGCAAGGCTATTCCTGACTGCTAACTTTTCCATTGATTTTTAAAGCACTGTTCTCATGACTAACCACAATAAATTCTCTAGAGAGGAAAGAATAAAACATCGCTATTTACCATCTGAGCCAATGCCAACATTTAACATGTAACATTCAAATGACATCCCCAAAGGGGGACAATTAACTCAAGTCTCATCCTGCTGCTGGAACAGTTGAGAGGTAAGGGGTTACCTGCACTATTTTTCAGCCTGGTTTTCTTCTTGCCCCAACCCAGGAGACTTTTTTCAGATTTTTTCCCTTAATCACTCTCTCATTAAAGTATAATACTGAAGATGCACTATGTATGTATTTGTGTACTTTATATACAAGGGAGTGAGATTCTTCGAGCTCCTCCATGATCCAATTTTCATCCTCCTACAAGGCATAACATACCATTGCAATCCTTAGGAATGTATGTGGGAGTGTTCTCTTATTTAAAATATTTATGAAACATACCATCCCTTGCTGAAAGAAATACAGAGCGTGCCAAAAAAGTATCCATCTTTTAAGAAAGGGAAAAAGTACATTAAAAGGGTAATACTCAATGTGCACCAATAACAAAAGATCGAAGCAAGTCCTATTTGACTTCTGCAATGACCAAAGGTGCTCAAAGTGGTTACCATAGCAGAAGAAGCAGGATTTGCTACTTCTCTGGCTTCCTATCTCACCATGTGCCAGGTCTCCCGGATCTTTCCTTGTGCACATCACACATGTGTCTCGAACTCACCACAACTGCATGCGACTGTTAGGTGTGGTGAGGTTCTGCGGCATAGTCACCCCTCCATCATCACTGTACTTCCACAACATTCTCACAGTTTGAATACTACTTCAAAATGGTCTTGAGCTCCCTGGAGGACAACTCTGCTTCTACCATTTTCTTTGCCTGTCCTGCCTGTCACATGGGGGCACTAGCATTCATTTGCTTAATGCCATCTCTTTTTTTGTTTTTTTGTTTTTGTTTCTGTTTTTGTTTCTTGCAGCACTCAAGAGTTGAAACTAGGGCTTCGCACATACTTTGCAAGTGTTCTACTACTTGAGCTGAGCACACTCAGCCCATTTTAAATTTTTTTTCAGTCTTGAGACAGGGTTTCACTACGTCATGCAGGCTATCTCTGGCCTCAAATTTGCCATCCTCCTGCCTCAGCCTTCCAAGTTGCTGGGACTACAGGCATGAGCCATCGCGCCTGGCATTAGCACCATGTTTTGAATAAACATCATACTATATATCACTACTATAATTCAATTCAATTTTGAAAAAATAATGCATACATAACATCTCTTAAAATTGTACGTACGTCTTTTGGTACCCCCAGTACTTTGTTTGCCCTTCAAGACTTTCTGTGAGGATATCTAAATCCATTTCCAAATAGAAATTTTGATCTCACAAGGAAGACTTGTTATTACAAAAATGTACTGAGAAGGATCCAAGCTTCTCCACACAACAAAGACATATTAACCTCTGTAAAACATATTTAAGTATCATCTTGTGATGTCAGTCATTTTCCCTTTTGATTGACAATGAGGATTTAGGAAAATGATTTTCTTTCTCATAATGGGTTTGGTTATTGCTATGGTCTGTCCCCAGAGATTCACATGTTGCAAGACTAATCCAGTGTGGTGATGGAGGAGATGGTAGGACCTTTAAGAAGTAGGGCCCGGTGGGGGTGAGGGATGCCCTTGGAAAGGATTGTTTTACTTGTCATGGTACCCTAGCTGGTTCTCAAGAAAGGACTGTTATAAAAGAAAGAGGGGTGGGGATGTAGCTCAGCGGTAGAGCATGTGCTTAGCATGACCAGATTCAATGCTAAAGGTAGGGGGCGGAGAGGAGGGGGGGAGAGAGAGAGAGAGAGAGAAAGAAAGAGACGAGAGAGAGAGAAAGGAAGGACAAGCGAGCCTGGCTTGTGAACCCTTCTCTGGCTTCCTGTCTCACCATGTGATCTGTCTCCTTGGCACATACACCCATTACAATGCTACCCACTGTGATGTGACCCAGCCACATGGGCCCTCATTAGAGGTCTAATCAATGGGGTTGCCTGATCACAGACTTCCCACCTCCAAAGCCCTGCTCTAAAACCAGCCTCTTTTCTTTATAAAGTACCTAGCTTCAGATATTTCATTATAGTAACAAAAAACAGACTAATGAAAACATATAAGCCCATTGACAATTTTGTATTTTATTGTATGCCTGCAGCTTACCACTGTGGCATCTGATCCCATCAGATCTTGGAAGCGAGGCAGGGTCAAGCTTGGTTAGTACATGGATGGGAGACCACCTGGGAACACCAGGCACCGTAGGCTTGGGAGAAGGACCTGGCAACCCACTCCCAAAACACAATCAGCCATAGAAAGCCCTATGAATAGCAGAGAAGCACTAACAATCGTGTTTCGCCTGTTGTATGTAGGGTTGCTATGAGTTGGATACCAACTCAATAATACCTAACAACAGTTTTATTGTATACCAAATACACAATAATTGGCCAGCTTACCCTTACTCTGTCATCACTTACCAAACTTCAAAACTACAAACAAACAAAAATGAAAACAACAAAGAATGTGAAAACAAGGATAGCGACAATAGCACTTCTAGGGACAAGCTTTTAAAGAACAAAAATTTAATTAGTTGCCTGAGAAAATTAATCAACTATAAGATGATGATGGCCTATAAAATGAAGCATCAAATTAGAAAATGATTCCAAGAACATAAAATATGTGAAAATCATTACCCAAGGTTGTGTTTTATAGTCTTCTGTTTCTCATGTTTTCATAAATTCCCATGCCTCACCCTTATCTCTTAGAAATAATCAGAAAATAGCTTGGATGTTTGCTCGGAGTGAGATTTTTCAGAGCAGACTCAAGTTTCTATGCAAACATCATTCACACCCATCCTATCTGAGGAGGGCTGGACTTAGAGGGCTAACACAAAATACACATGTGCATGTGTGCACACTCACGTAGCCCTAGCTCTGGGCTAACCTCCAAGTCTACACAAGGGAGTAAACTTCAGTGATGGGGACATTTCTGTTTTCCTGTGATGAGACTTTCTAACATAGCATCACCATTAGGATTTAAACACATGCTTTAATTTGGTTATGAAACTATAATAAAAGAACAATAAGTTCTGTTGAATACTCAGTTGTCCCATGGTGTCCACAGAGGATTAGTTCCAGGAACCCACCCCTGAAGATGACAAAATCTGCAGATGTTCTAGTCCCTTACATAAAATGTCATAGTATTTGCATAAAACCTGCACACATCCTCCTGTGTGCTTTAAATCATCTCTAGATTATTTATAATACCAAATCCAATGGGAAGGCTATGTAAATAGTCATTATACTGTATTGCTCAGGGAATGGGGACAAGAAAAAAAAGTATACACATGGTTTTCTTTCAAACATTTTCAATCTGGTTGGTTGAATTTGCAGTTGTAGAACCCTTGGGTACAGAGGGCTGACTCTATCTCTTCCCTTTGTATATTACTCGGGAGTCTAATAAGCCATAAAAGATGGCTTCCGCACACTTTCAAACATTTTGTCAACTATACTTTCTTTCATAGGCTTCTCATGAATAGGAAGAAGCTGCTATAGGTCAAGGAAAATCTGTGAAAAATAGAGGAAATTTTCTAGTAGGTGGTATTTTCCTTTTTCCCCATAATTTCTGCTTGTTAATATGCGTAAAACAGTCCAATCCAGGCTTCTTATCTGTACCACCAGTCTGTCTTCAGAGTTTTCCTTATACTCAAGGCAAAAGTCTCCAGCACAAACCAATATTGCCATCACTAAAATGTACATGGCTGGTATGTGCCAGTCACTATCTAAAAGCTTTACAGAACTTACAGTCCATGTTGGACTCTTTCACCGGCCCTAACAGTAGATAGAATCATCACTCCCATTTTACAGATAGAGAGACTGAGGCCTAAAAGTGGTAACTGGCCAGGATCACTCAGTTGGAGAGCGACAGACTTCACCACAACCCCTCGTCTGTCTGCTTCCTGAGTGGATGCTTTAAACCTAGACACCACTCTTCCTTCTTCAGTAACAAGTCTCCACCCAGACAGACACAGGGTGAACAGAGTTCAGAGCACCTTCGTATAATCACCACAACCCCTTTCAGAGCCCACTTAGTGATCACATCACTTTGTAAAGGCACCCTTCCTGCCATAATATAAGTTTCCAGATAAGAACGTCACAAAGGGACATCTCAACCTAGTGCAAATCAGGGATCTTGGAAAGTAATTGTAGTACTTTCAGTTTTTACCACAGCAGACAATTAAAGGGCTACCAGAGAGACTCGGCCACAGAGCAGACTCCACACTACTTTCCAAACTTCCATACAATGCAAGAAAACTCCAATGACCACCCAAACACAATTTGGTTTGGCAGTATTGAATCAGATAAATTAAAAGATAGCACTTGGGTTAATCCACTCCTTGGCATTAGGAGAAAAATAATCAATACACCAGTGTGTCCGAGAGCTCCCCAAACCCCTGGAATTTTCTGAGTGAAGTTTCCTGGGTGAAATAGGATGGCCTTTTGTCATTCATAATGAGCCACTTGATCATACCTGAGTCTACGCTAATGAGGTGAGCTGGGGTAGAGCCAGGCATCAGGAAAGCCAAGTGATTACAGACTGGGAACTTTCAGCTCCAACCACTGCCCTCAGGGAAGTGGGGAGTGGAGTCATTTGAGGCTGGAGATTAATTTCTTTAAAAACTCTTGAACAACAAGATTTGAGGAGCTTGCAGGTTGCTGCACCCAGGAAGGTGCCTGAAGGAGGGTACGCCCAGAGAGGCATGGATGCTCCCACCTCCCAGTTCCCAATACCTTGCCCTAAGCATCTCTTCCATCTGATTGTTCTTGAACTATGTAATAAACCAGTAAATGTAACAGTGTTTCCCTGAATTCTGAGAGACATGCTAGCAAGTTATTGAACCCACAGAAGCAGTTGTGGGAATTTCCTGATTCATAGCTTGTGCTGTACATAGGGTAGCCATGAGTCGGATCCGACTCGACAGCATCTAACAACAACAACAAGCTTGTTGGTTACGAGGGGCTGAGGTTTAGCTGAGTTAGTAGAGTGCTTGCTCTGCATGTTCTTAGGCCCTGGGTTTGACCCCCAGTGCCACAAAAACAGGAGAAGGACCTGGCAGCCCACTCCTGAAATAATCCCAAAACAATCAGCAGTCAAGAACCCTATGAATAGCAGAGAAGCACTGACATAGTGCTGGGCATGGCACAGTGCTGGGGAGTGTTTCAGTCTATTGTATGTAGAGTTGGCTATGAGTTGGACCTGACTTCCTGGCACCTAACAACAAACAAAGGTTAAAGGGACTGGATTGGTAATTGACATCTGAAGTAGGGACAGTCTTGTGGAACTGAGCCCTTAACTTGTGGGATCTGACACTAACTCCCAGGCAGCATCAGAATTGAATTAGAATTGTAGGACACCCAGCTGGTGTTCAGATAATTGGAGAACCACTTAGTTTGGGAAAAAAACACATATATTATGTTGAAAGTGTGGTGTAAGTGTAATAGAAACAAAGTGTGTTTGCCTAGGAGTCAGCTGATAGGTCTAAACAGTAGTTACTTAAGCTAAAATTGATTTTCAAAATTAAGACATGAGTTTAAACCATAAACAAGAATGCCACCATGACTCCACACTAAATTTACTCAAGTTCCAAACTGAAAATGCAGAGCAGAAAACCATTCACATTACAGTGACTGCAAGTGTCTAAAAGTACGTGAATCAAGGCAAAGAAAATCTAAACAGAAAAGGAAATGAAGAGATTGTGCTTAATTTACTCATGTTTTCTTTTTTTCTTAGCTTTTGAAGAAAAAGTTGTGGTGTACTTATTCTTTTTGAAAAACAGAAAGTTAAATTAATTCCAATTAATCAGGAATGGGAAATATCAAAGTGAGGTCTAAATTGATATAAAGTCTGAAGTTATGTTAATGATAGAGACCAAGATAAAATAAAAATCTGTTTGTTCCATACAGTAGAAAATTTCGATCTCAGCTGGATGCAGGGGCTCACATCTAAAATCCCAGCAACTCAGGAGGCAGAGGCAGAAGGATCATGAGTTTGAGGCCAGAGGCAGCCTGTGTAACTTAGTGAGACACTGACTCAGGATAAAAAAATTTTTATTGCTGTTGTTGTTGTTGGGTGCCGTCGAGTCGGTATCCAACTCATAGCGACCCTCATAGGGTTTTCAATGGCTGACGGGTTCGGGATTGCCTTGGGAGTGGATTGCCAGGCCCTTCTCCCACTTTTGCGGTGCTGGGAGTTGAACTTGGGACCTCAGAGACTGCAGCACAGCGCTCTACCAACTGAGCCAATCCTACTCAAAGGTCAGATCACATTAAAAGGGGGGGAGGGAAGATAAGAATGAGATCAATATAAATGGACTAAAAATCGCATGTAATTGTTCTAACAAGATAGAAACAAAGACCACTACAGGAAAAGTTTCTATCTTAAACAGAAATGGAACCCAAGGACATATAGAAAAATACTATATAGTAAAAGATAGAGAAGA